>CM062821.1:8288626-8442270 GCA_031772345.1 Himalopsyche anomala
GTGAAAATCGCGGGTTTAAAGCTTGCAAATTTTTCAATGAATATATGAAATCTTATGGTTGCTGTGATATGTATATTGCATTAATCCTATCTATGCACTCATCCGGATTGAAAAAGAGAAAGATCGACTCTCTTAATCGCATATCATATTAAAAGATTTACGCACCACTAGTCTTCTTTCAATAACTACGATTGAAATTTATTTATCAGTAGGTAGGTACCTAGTTAATAATTTCACACTTCAGTCAATCAATTTCAATCATACGCTGTTTTCGTGTTTTTTTTCATATCAATTTACCAGTGGCAGTGTTTCTTAACCTCTGGATTATGGTAACTTTTTGATTTTCTTTAGCATCATTTGTACATAATAGTTAAGGGGAAAAAAACAAAAAATAATCTAAAAACTGGACGGATGGTTTGACAGTCTTCTAGGTTGATGGAACAATTTATTATTATAATTAAAATTAAATAAACACTTGCAGAATCGATTAATTCATAAAATTTTACTAGTCTTTTTGATAAGGGTGATGCATTAGGTTCATTAGAAAATAGACGAAAGATTTTTTTAAAATCAAATAGAGAAGATATTACCGTTTTAAGATAATATGTTATATCGATCCGTTTCATGGACCGACAGACGTTAATACATTTTGATTCAGTTTATTAACAAATATACAAGAACGCAAAAAACAAAGTAATTTATTGTCCGTAAGACATAATGGTTATTTTCCATTAAATTTCGATCATGCAAAATTATTTTGCATAATTTAGTATGTAGATAAGTAATAAAAACTATCAGTTTTTTATTTATCTATCCATTTACCTAAATACCTACTCATACTCTATTTTTAATACATTTGGAAGACCGGTTCTAGTTGATAGATGTTAAAATATACAAGTTCGTATCTTAATCCAGTGGCTTAGGAGGTTTTAGACCTACAAATAAGATACAAAATAATCGAATGCAATTTTATAATACTAAAGAAAACAACAGCTAAAATGTTTGTATTAATTATAAGTTGGGGTTTAATTCTAATGAACAAACGAAATACTACTGTCATGGAATTTTACAATATATTACAATTGTAATGTCATGTCTGTGTGTAATATAATATTTATAAAAAATACATTTCATTGCTTTGCTCATGTGTTTGTGCAAATATCATTGTTCTATTTGACATCCTGTGGGTCTGTTTTATAATGCAAGCGTCTTGCGGGCATTTGTATTTTGCGTATACATACATACATCATTTCACTGATAATGTCGTAATGTGAGATAGTTATCATTAATAGATCTGTAAAAATATATTACACACCTGTGTTATTTATTTGTTTGTTGTATAAAAATACATTTTTATTATCCTTTTTCGACAGAAACCCTCGCCAAACCGGGAAAAGTCTACAGTGGAACCTCGATTCATCGTTTTTTAGGACTGTAACAGTTGTGATTTATTCCAAAAATCTTAAGTCTAAAAGAATAATAATCATCTGCATTGTTATATTTCTCCCATCGAATTGATTTTGAGTGACAATTTTGATGAGATTTATTGTTTGTTTTGCGTTTCAGTGTTTCGCCGTCAATCTCGGTGTATGTATAATAAATAGTATGCCAACTAACCCCTAAATACTAGTGTGATAATATCAAAAATACTATTGACTTTATTAACGTAAAAAAAATAACGTCAGTTTGTTCCGCTAATGAAGTAATAAATTTGGTTTATCGATAACAGAAAGTGTGTTGAGTTGGTAAACTGCGTTGAGCGGCAGCTTTAGATGCGTTTTCTTTGAACTTGTTTTTGTTTATAAACCATTAAAGTGTTCCAAATTAAAGAATAACGTATAGTTTCGCTGTATCATTGAGAAGATCTGTACAATATACTGGGCTGTTTTGATGTATCATATAAGCTCTGTTCTTCTGCGTACTTCTGACGGTTTGCTGACGGCTTGCAAACTCTTTTCGAATTAGAATCTAAAAATAAAAGTTTTCAACTCGATTCTAATTCGAAAACAGTTTGGAAGCCGTTAGCAAACCGTCAGAAGTACGCAGAAGAACAGAGCTATAGTAAAGTAACCACTATATTTTTGTAACTTAAAAAAATATTACCAAAAGGCTAATTATGAATATATAAGAAAATTTAAGAGTTAACTCTAAATTGACATAACCGGGGGTGGGCTGGAGGGGGCTTTGCTAAATTTTACTAAGGTCGCCGAGCTCCTTGTTAATTTAAGAGAAAACAATATTCTCAGATCAATTTAGTATATAACTTCAATTTTTTCTTTCTTCTTCAATTCAGTATAGACAGTAATAAATTTTTAGTCATTTAGAATGATAAGTTTACGGTAAATTGCATATTGTTACGTATTATAAGTGTACTTAGTAACAATCGATTGCTTTTTTAATATAATTGCATAGGAGTGATTAAAAAATCACTCCTTCCCCAAAACACCGAGAATTGCTTTGAGATTTAGCGAGCCCCTTGTTAACGTATTGGCAGGCCATCGCTGATATACCATGCAAATGTAATAAAAATGTACTAATTACGAATCAATTTACTCTTTGGTTTGAGAGATTGGGCAACTGAGTGACAAGCAATTCTCATAGAAAACCTCCCTCCACTGACAATTAGGAGTCCACATATTATGTTCAATATTGGTAGCGGGATTTTTTTACAACGTGATTTACAAAATGACAACTGTTACCGGTTTTAATATTCTTCGCACGCAAAGAGTTAATCCAGAGAATGTAATTTTTGGATCATGTCCAAACGACTTGGGTTGTCCAACGGCACGTAAAAGAGGCGCTTATTTTGACAAACGAGATTTTATAATATATTACCGTTTCGCCGGAGAAATTTTAATACAAGCGGGCCGACCCACAAAGAATAATTAGTAGTTTTTCATCGCCCATGGTGCATAATATGGGGTCTTAGATTCCTGTAAGATACCTATTAAATCCGTTATTTTTTTCGTGCCAAGAAGAATAAAAATTTTGTAGGACATGAATTTTCTACGACACGGATGCCCCATCATATTTTTTTGCACTGGAAGCTGCTTTTCAATGTCAATTTTTTCGCGATCACCTCTTAATATGATTCCTATGAGAAATTGTACCACTGCCTTACTTCAGATAATAACGAATCAAGTCGAGACGAATTAGTTTGACAGCTGGGATATAATTTTTGAGTAAATTTAATAAAAAAATAAATAACGATAGCTCTGTTCTTCTGCGTACTTCTGACGGTTTGCTGACAGTTTGCAAACTGTTTTCGAGTTAGAATCTAAAAGCTTTCAGTTCGATTCTAGTTCGAAAACGGTTTGCAAACCGTTAGAAGTACGCAGAAGAACAGAGCTTATGTCGTCCAAAAAAATCGCGTAAAAGCGAAATCGCGCAAAAAAAAAAATGCGTGAAAAAGGGACTCAGACTGGGTGTATTTATAAGGTTTGCCATTTTAAGTTTAAGCGGGAAAATCAACAATTTCTTGACTCGTTATGAGCTACTCGGTGTTTCTATTCTCTTTTGTTCTTATTAAGAGGATACAGTACCTTTTCGCCTGAAAACAGAGTAAATCGATCGTTTGCCGTCGACTAAATCTCGTGAACCGTTCACTCAAAAAAATTTTTTTTCAATAATTACATTTTCCAAACGCTTTTTTACACTATTGCATTTTTTTTTCATGAGAATAGTCATATTTTAAAGGAAACACGGCAAACACAAAAAACGGAATTTGAAAAACTGCTTTACGTTGAAATCATTTTTAGAGATTATTATAAGATACCGAAGTTTAATGTCTTAGAAAGAAATGCAGATAAAGGTTTGTTTAAGAAAGTGAATTGAGCAGAATTTCCAATTTATGTTTTGTAATGATTGTACATCCATTTGAAATGTACCATTTCTCCCACTTTTTCTGACTGATTTTTAAAGCATAATTGGATCATAAATACTTCTACAAAAAATTGTAATGATAAAACATTTTATTGTTTACATTTAAAAGCAAAAAAAAAAAAAAAATAATAATACCAATAAATGGTAACCATTTTTCGGGGATGTCTTTTTCTTACCTACCATTCTTCAGTTTGAGCTCAGTTTGAGATGAGGCTTGGTCTAGAGTGGACGTGTCGAAAATTTCTTTAGATATTTTTAAATCACTGGTCAACGAACATTAGAGATATGAATCAAAGCAATGTATTTTTTACACTACCATAAAAAACGGTTATATATCGGTTGGGGTTAGGGTTGCGCAAAGCGCTGATAAATAATATTATTATTTATAATACAATAATGTCTTGTTCAGTCGAAATACTTGTAAAGACCAGTATTACTTTAGTTTATGGATAAGCATTTTGAAATAATTATTCTGCAATGGTTTTAAAAAGAGATTCTATTCAATATAATAGTAACAGTAGTTGAATAAAAGTCATCTAAATGGAAAAAAAACTTCAAAATTATCGGAGAAGCTAAGATGTTAATAGTAAATATTTTTTACATAATATACAGATGGTAAACCATGTTTTTTGCAACGTTAAGTTTTTTTAATTGAATACATTTTTCTACCGTCAAACGTGTTTTTTTAAACTTATAATTGAACAAAACAGAATGCTAGAAAATATTCGAAATTGATATATGACAAATATATATACATATGTATGGATACATAATAAACTTGTGAAATATTTTTATTCATACATTTAAGTCATTGTTTTGTACCACCCAACAAAGTTAGTCCGATGCAGCCGATATAACTTAACGACTTTAATTTATCTATTATATTAAATGATTGAAGACCATATTTTTTCGATAACTTACCAAATTATGTAACAATGTTATACCTACAATACATTAATATTCAAATCAATCGCATGGTTTGAATTATTTTTAATATTATTAGTATTATGTTTTCTTGACACAACCCTGAACTTTGAACTTATATATCTCCGACAGAGAGGAGGTTCTCAAACATAAAAAAATACGAATATATTTATGCATTCGATATAAATTATTTGAATAGATATAATATTTATTTAGTTTCTTCCTTATTGAGTTAGGCTATATATAAACTTGAAGTAAAAATAAGCACATAATAAAATTTGCTAATGGCTTGAAAAAATTATTAACATGGATTATGAATATTTTCGATAGTTTCGGTAGTCACTTAAGAAAAAGTCATTTTATAACAAATAAACTTTGTTATTCCACTGATCGTTTACAAATTGTAACACGTATTTGGCTTTTTCGAAAAGCGTTTTCAGACCAACTATTAATCGTCAAGCTATTAGTTAATGATGTTTACATTTATTCTAAGCAATCAGTGGAATAATTAAGTTTTCTGATAAAAAAATATTGTTATTCCGCGCATTCAGTAAAATATACACCCAATCCTTTTTTTTACGCGATTTATTTTTTCGCGATTTTGAGTTTCCGCGATTTTTTTGGACGGCACCGTTACGCTTTTTCATACATTTTTGGTACTTTTTTACACGATTTTGGAACCGATTTATCAAATTATATGAAAATATTTTGTTTTTACGCACCACTATCTGGAACCAACGGATCATCCTGAGATTTTGGATCCTAGATTCACAAGGTCAATAGAAATATGGAATCCGCAATACATTTTAGACGCTATTAATAAAAAACGTAAAGAATTCACTGTGCGAAATGTTCAATCGATTTGATAAGAACGATTACTTAACTTACAATAATTTAAAAATATCGAAGTTTTTTGTCTAACACGAAATAAAAGACAAAGTTAAGATAATTTTCGGATTAAATACATAGTGAAAACTATAGCGCGAACCAGAAACAACTATCAATTGCAACTTATAATTCTTTTACTCAATACTTTTCTATTTTAATCTTATTATGTCAATATTTTTTATGTTTTAATCTTTTTATGCAACAAAATTATTTTTCAAAACTGTATTCATCAATATCAATATCATAACAAATCATATTAAAACAATATCATAACAAATAGGTTATACAAAATTAAAAATAAAAATTAATTATTTCAATATATTAGAGAAAGTTTGAGAATTTTGCATTGTATGGTTTGTTTTGCTTCTCCGAAAACCGTTACTTTATGAAATACGATAGCTTACTGTTACATTGCAATACCTCATTACTGTCTATATACCCATTCGTGTGTTAGGTGGTATTGTTATTTTTGTAATGAAATATAAAAATGTTTTGCTTGTTTTGATACTGTAAAAATACGTATAGTGGTGGTTACCTATTTCAGTCAGTGCAATATTTATGCTGTAGGTCAAATTAAAGTTTTGCATTCCTACTGAGTCGCCTTAAGTCTCGGCTGAATTTCCCACTTAACATAAGTTTTTTTTCAAATTTATCAATCAAGTGTATTTTTGTTTTTATTTTGTAAAACATTTTGGGAATAATGATCAAGAAAAAACAAAGTGGTTTGATAATCAACTATCTAAATACGATTTAAGTCATTTCATTATCATTTATGTTACATTGACGTAGCCAAGCGGATATTTACTCGAGTCATTTTTGAAACGTATTCGTTTAGCAGGTGACTCACTTTTCTTTGTCGGATAAATAATATAAAACACGCCAGACTTGTTGCCTCCGAACCGGACATTTTTCACGTCAGCATTTTAACAATTTATTATTATAATAAAATCTACTATCTACCCACGTCGTAGGCAGTAGATATTTAGTTTTATGTATCGTATGCTGAACATTAATTTTATACTTTGTTATAAAAACTAAAATAATATGAAAACAAGTTTTTTAACCATATCTGTTCCTAATGCGAAACATATGAAATCATAATGCTCAACCTCTATTTTTCAAAGAGAGAAATAGAGGTTCCTGTTTTTCGGACAACATTAAAACGTCAGAAAATTCTATGTAAAATAGTAAAAATATATTAAAATCTGAACAAAAAGTATACGGGTTATATAATATAAGCTATTTTTGAGGCCACTTAAATTCGGAGGCCTCAAGCGTGCGCCTCATTCGCTTATACTGCTTATTGGGTAATCTGCCACTGAGGCTAGGGCAAGATTAGTGGTCTACTAATCGCTACGCCTAATTATTAAAGGATCGGAATGGTGGGAGGAAATTTTTATACATCCCTGCCTTCGAACAGAAATCGATCGAAAAAATACTTTTCATGATTTATATGCGTTATAAAGCAAGACTTTGCTTTTGGAAGTTTATCGTAAATTACATTTAATTGTCATATATACAGAGGTGGGCTGGAGAGGGCTCGGGGAGGGCTCGCCCTAGCCCCTTGCTAAAATTTGGTGCGGCCGGCGAGCCCCTTGTTAAGTTAAGAAAATCATTCATCTCAGATCAAATCAGCACCTAACTGCTATATCAGTTAAATTGTAATACGAAGATGTATCATCTATAGATTAAAGGCAATATGGCTGAGATATTATGTTTAAATTAGTTAAGATATTAACAGTCCACCTCTGCAAATATATAACATTTCTAATAAAGAAATTGTTGCTTCCACGAACATGGGTGCAAATCTAAAGATAGTGTTTACTTATCTTCTTAGCAGAGGACTAAAACATATCGTAAGCTTAGCAAATTAGCAAATAGTGATCTATCAGATAAGATTAAAACTAAATAGTGACATAAAACATATCAATACATACGAAAATCGTTTAACGCGTTCTTTACTTTATTATTTTATGTTTTGTATTCATGACCTTTCTTATCCAAACTAAAAATTTCATTTAAGTCAACGATACTCAACATTTGGCACATTCAGATTTTATCATAGTCACCACCAGATACTTTTTCAAACATCGGGTATTGTTTGCAAAAGTATTTTGGATACATTTGTTATTTTGTAAACTTATATTAATGTTATGTCACTATATGAAATATAGTATGTGGAAAATTTACGTATTACGATTAATATGATGCGGCCCACGTACGTACCAAAAACCAGCATGTAGCCCAGACGAAAAAAAAGTTGAGTACCGCTGATTTAAATGGTATTTTTTTGCGACGCCGTGTTTAAAAAATATTTATATTTAAAATAATAAGTCAACTAAAAACATATTTCAACTTATCATAGTTGCCAGAATAAATTTATTTGGTTTAAAATTTCTTTGCAATGTAGTTGCGGCAATACCGTCGTTGAGGCGTCACTTTTCAGCATCTTTGATAAAATAACATATTCAGTAGCTCATGTTTAAATTCAACAAATTAAAAAAATACCAAGAAAAATATTTTTTAGTCTATTTACAACAGGTTATAAATTAAAAACTTTCAGCAATATTTTTTTTATCACCATGTCCGCTCCCAATGTGAGCATAAAGTATAATGATTCCGAATACATCAGCTGTTAACAGAAATTAACTCGGCGAGAGTAAAATTTAAAGAGGAATGGGCTGAAGCTCGGACGAGACCCTTGGTTAATTAAGAAATAACAATATTCTCAAATTTATGTGTTATATAATGTATATAATATATGCATAATAATTTTATTAAAAAACGCAGTGGTGTACATTTCTGACGCGTAAGATATATTATCTACGACGGTTTAAGTATGTCATAATGTTTAAAACATGGAATTGGAGTGAAAAGAATAGTATTACAAACTAACTTCTGCATTAATCTTGGAACTCTTCACTCTTGAAATCTGATGTAGGTAAGTAAATTTTTCAGCTATTGATTTTAATTTATTTACGGAACATTGCATAATTCTACGTAATAAAAATATTGAAAGTAACCTTCGACTATTTTTTATTTTGTTTAATTGAATAATTGTATGAAAGTGATAAAATAGATCGCCTCTTTCCCGAAACAACGCGGATAGTTTTGAGATTAAACGATGTTAGTGTCATTTGTTAGCGTATTGGTAGCCCACCGCTGAATATAAGGATACACCTAGCTAATGGGAGGAAGGGATCTTAGACATCGCAGATATTCATGTACTCAGTGACAGATTAAGCGATTAAGGACCACGGCGCAATCGAAGTTGAGGGCCGTGTTTTTCATATTATATGGATTTTTAAAAAATATATGCTATATAAAATATACGCTCTAAGATTGAAAGTATGCGCCTCGTGCGATTATGGGGTAATTTTCCACTACATGTCATTATTCAATAAATCAATTTATGAAACTGGCAATGACGTTGATCATCAAGGCTACAGGTTCGAATCCCACCGGACTTATAGTAGGTATAAACACAAAATTAACTTATAATTTATTTTAAATAATCATTTTTCATTTCGCTTTCCGCTCATTATTGAAACATATTTGACTATGATATATCTGTTGTTAACCAAGAAGCTTACATTACGTTCGATCAAAATTGTTGGATTTGAAAACCCTTAATTAACTAATTATTCAATGTGTGTAAGATAGATCTTTTACAAATTGAAATGATCATATTTATATCACGAGATTATATTGATAGCTTTGGTTACACTAGTGACCTTAACTCTTCGGAAGGATGTAATTATCTAAATAATTAATATAAGATAATAATAGTATTCCGTTGCCGAAAGATGTTGAATAGTAGTCTAAATCTTAATCTGGTTAGGTGAACTAATTATTATTTATTCCTGGATATCATATGTTATCGTTTGTTGCTGTCAATGACTCAACGACGTATTGAGCGTTGCATCAGCTATCATTTTTATCACAAAGGTCGTCTCGTTTAGCATTAATATCGTTATCGCCTCATCGCTTTTTGCATTACTTATTAATAAATCGTTATCTGTTATCAATATGGCCTACGTTCCAAAAAACACGAACACAAAATAAGTTCATTAATAATTACCTACATTCGCATGAGTAATTTAGATGAGACAAACAATCAAAATTATTAGTATATAATTTGAATTGAGACGGTGCTTCGTACTTAATAAATATATTCCAGGTCTGAATTCTGGAATAAAACATATTAACATAGTCAATGAATGCACTACCACTGTCCTCAACTCGAATCTCTAGCTTTGTTCTTCTGCGGACTTTTGATGGTTTGCTAACTGTTTTCGAACTAGAATCGAATTGAAAGCGTTTAGATTCTAATTCGAAAACGGTTTGCAAACCGTCAGAAGTATGCAGAAGAACATCTTTCCAGTGAACTTTTACCACAACACAGCAATGTTCCAAAGGTGGCCAGGAGTGCGTAGGATCAACCAGTGCCGGCGGTATGCATATACGTAGTAGGAGATTGTAGTTGCAAATTAAAAACAGTATATACCAAATAGTGGTGGTAGGTATATTTATGGTAAATACAAAAATCACTAACAGTTTTTGGCAGTAATAACTACAGGGTTAAAAGCGTAAAATCGTGTCTAGGACGGCCAAATGTCAAGCGCCGGCCCTGGGGTAATTAATTACCTTCTAAGCCTAGGTTATTACTAAACAATATAGTCGAATAATGCAGAGTTTATGTATGCTATGGATCTAATCTTTTTTCTGATAACGACGCTGCAAATCCGTTGAGTCCAACGTAATTCTCCCTTTAGAAACCAAGCCGACTTGAGTATTTCCCCCTTACACTTTGTATCTCCTGAGATTATCAGTGGATGTGATGAGCATCCTGTAATTTATTGCCACATCTTCAATCTGGCATATTAATAAATTTATAGCCGCGTGACCTTTTTTCTTGTGTGAGTTTCTACATTGCACACACATTTTTAGCTGGCAACACTGTGAAGCGGCGCCAAGCGTACTGTTTCGAGATCACAAATAAATAAGCAAATAAATAAATCTCGCGGCATTTTAGCTCACGACTTGCGAGTGACATTCATTAGAATCATTAGTTACCTCACAGTTTAATTCTGTCTTTATGTGCTGTCGTCTGTCCTGTTCCACTGGCCATTTCTACCCACGTCTGGCGTCACTAGCTCTGGTATTTTTTCACCGGACGTAAGCGGACAGCGTCGTACAGCAAAAATATACCGTCATCGCAATCTCTTATTATACATAACTTGCATTAAGATACAAAAGTATAAATAAAAATACGGCGGCTCCGAGTCAGGCATTTACAGATGAGTCCGACTTCGATAAAAAAGTACTTTTTAAACCTACATAAAAAAATATGTTCTAAAATGCAATGAGTCAGATACCAGAGTTGACTCTAGCTCTGTTCTTCTGCGTACTTCTGACGGCTTGCTGTCGGTTTGCGAACTGTTTTCAAATTATAATCTAAAAGCTTTCATCACTTTTAGGGTGTTCACTGTCAATACTTGGTGGAAAGGCATTATATTAGTAAAAACACAATATTCCTTTGTACTTCATTCCACTTTATTTAACGGTCTGTTGTCATCAGTTGTATCAGTTGACGATGCTCGTAATGAGCGAAACCGGTCCTGACATATTAAATAAAGTGGAATGAAGTACAAAGGAATATTGTGTTTTTACTAATAAAAGCTTTCAATTCGATTCTAACTCGAAAACAGTTTGCAAACCATCAGGAAACCGTCAGAAGTACGCAGAAGAACAAAGCTTCTGACTCCACAGCTCTGAGATTAAGACATTAAGCGATTAAGGGAATTTATTTCAGGACTCTCTTTATGATCCTGGGAATTACAATTATTATTCAATCCCAAAACGTAGATCTCTAAAATGATTCATTATCTCAAGATATATATCGATATTTATATAATATATAAAATTTATCTCACTGACGGCTAAAGTTTCATGTTTCGACATCTTCAGAACTTTAAGTGCACAGATAAACTTGAACTGATAGCTCGAGTTTCCGACAATTAAAAAAAAAATACAATGAATATAATATATCCTTGTATCCAGTGTCGGCGCGAGGTTATTTGCGCCCTAGGCAACGGTTATTGGCGCGCCCCCTTTTTCACAAATCGTCCCACTTTTTTTTGAAATATTATTTTTTACAACTATCCATGTCCGCTCCCAATGCGGAGCATATGGCTTCCTAATGGAGGTATCTCAACAGAAGATTTTATACGATAACTATTTGTTACTCAGTCACTCAACGTCTCTTTTTCGAATCATATAGAATAAGATACATAATTTCAACGAACAAATAAAAATGTCAAAATAAAATAAGACGTACTATTATTAGAGTATATAAAAATAATTGTAGTACCCCATTTATGCTCCCCCTAATGGTTTGCGCCCTAGGCGGTTGCCTATTTCGCCTGTATGGTTGCGCCGGCCCTGCTTGTATTTTATGTAGGTATAAATTTATAGTCATAATATTTTCAAACATAATATATTTATATTAGTCACGATATAATCAAACAATAATTAATTATCGTAGGTGCATATCACATATTTTGGTATCACTGTGAGTGATCAAAAAGGTGGTTCATATTTAAAGTGACCATTTGCTCTGGATTTACCAAGACAGTACTATTTTTCATGACACCCGTCCTGGAAAATCGTGAGATGTAACCAGCACTGTTGTGTTATGTTTTTAATAATTGAAATATATTTATATATCGTTTGTTTTTGAAAGAACGCCCTGGTTTTAAGTTTTGATGGATTGGTCACCTTAATAATATTATCACTTGAAATCAATTCGTATTTTTGGTTTGAACGAAAATCTATAATACTAGTAGGGAATCTTAGATTCATATTATTTTGTGACTAGGTATATAGATATATTTTTATTCATAAGCATGGATACAATTAATCATATTGAGGTAAAAAAGGTTATTTGTGAGTTTTCGGTTTCAGTGACCCTCCTCTTAGAACGGCAATGATAAAAAACACATGGCAACGGAAATTGTGGATTTTCATAAAAACACATTGCAAATACGAATTCATTTAATATTCATATGAAATGAATTGCAGTAAAACCAAATATTGAAATGACATTATTTAATTGAGTAACAAGAAACATATATTTGACTTAAATGAATAACTTTGGCCAAAATAATTCAATTAATGGCTAGAGCAGTGGTGGGGAACCTGCGGCCTTTTGACTTGTGCCAATTTCTTTTTATATTAGATAGATAAAAAAAAATATAATTTCGTTTTGACTAATTTACGTAGTGAAAAATATTTAGTTCATGGGGGGGTGTCAACGTTTTCTTTACTGTGGTCTTCTGTTAAATCAGATAAATGAATGTAACCTTTAGAAATGAATAGGTTCCCCACCCCTCAGATCGAGTAATCTAGAGATTAAATGACCCATCAGTTTAATGAAAGTATTTGATATTTTCATATCAGGCTATAGGGAATAATAATTTATAATTATTAGTCCTTGGTCGAGTGGACAACGTCGTGAGCTTCAGTTACGGATTTCACGGATTCAAATTCGGACCACTGTTTTTATAAATTGATTTTTCAATCAGTTTATGGATTATTTATCTATACAAAAGTTTGAATGCTTAGAAATTCCCTCTCACCCTTCCTATCCTAAAACAGGATGCAGCAAGAGCGATTAGGTATTCATTAAATTGGCGTTTACTAACATTATATATATATATATAATATTTATTTATTTGTATATATATATAATTTTATTATATATGATTTAACAAAAAGTTACAGAAGTAAAAAAGAAAAATCGTTTTATTTACTTTTGAACTTTTTTGTTCAATTCATATCGACTGTGGAAAGGAAAAAGGACGTAACCCACACATATCATATTTTACAGGAGGCGCAAAAAATGTGTTTTGATAATTTTGGGCCATATGCAAATTATGAATTATACACAACCTTGAAGTGCACGGAGACTTCTAAACTGGTGTTTAATTGACATAATCTATATATTATATCATAATATTAATTCAAGAAATTGTCTAGGAAAAACCTTTATTTCAGTCTTTTTTCTTGGTTTTAATATTTTACAAGGTCATCTTTTTCAAACTCAAAAGCTAAATTTAGAAACTAATTCGGCATTTGCAGCTTGCATCCTTTTGATAGAACGTGTATCAAGTTTGAGTGAGACATTGTGATTATCAAAAAAACCTGTTTTGAAAAAAGTGTGGGTTACGTCCTTTTTCTTTTCCACAGTCGATATAGACCCTTTTTTGTAGCATATCATCAATTATTATGTTATTGAAATGATCTTGTACATTTGGGCAACTAAGATAAGTGTATATCCCCTGAGTTGTATATGTAATAGATCCAAGAAAGTTGGGGCTTTGGTTTTTAAACATCATAATCACATTTACCTCAAGTATACTGATATTTCAAATGTTTAACCTTTTCTTAATTGTGTTATTGGCAAATATTTTGTTTTAGCCATATTAGTGGATATAAACACAATAATATAATATTATTTCTTCTATCTATGAATATCTGTATACTTAATGTATTATTGTTTCAATTTGACTTTGGAATTTCTATCCATCAAGCAATTCACATGAACAGAAACGAGCAGCTAACATTAGATGGACAACCATTGTCAAAAACAAGTTGTAATGAAAAAATAGTTTTGCATATTTTACATTCTTTGGTAGAAGTTTAAAGCACTCACGTTGCTAACTAAAAATTGAGTGATCTGTCCGACGTATAGGTTCTTAAAAGTTATCTTAAGACACATAAAATATTTTAAGCAATTTAATATGTTTTGAAAATACTGCTTGTTTCATTAGATATATAGATTGGAAATAGCAATTTATTGTCGATGGAAATGAATGTGTTAACGTAGTTCAGCATCATCATATTGTGGTATTATGCCAGCAATTAGGAGACGGGTGCAACAAGTCTGACTGTCGAACCCAAAAAAGCCTAATTACTAGTTTATTTTTATGAAGTTATTTTTTCCACAAACAAGTTACTTCTCAGAGAAATAATGTCAAATGTCAGTTAAATATATAATACAGTATTATTTTTCAAAATACTTTTAGGAACATCATCACCTCACAGCATTTTGCAATAGAGTAGATGAATGAAACGCGATTTACATATTAGTTGTGCGTGTGAGCTGTCATATATGTCTGCGATAAGCTTGTGGAAATTTTCATGCCGAAACATTCAGTTATAAATGGACAGATGTCATTTTAAATCGAATTAGCATAATTTTGCAATGGACCGAGATTGGCACTGCGGTTTTGATAAAAATTACACTTTGAAAGTACAATTTATAGACTCTTTAATTCTTTATGCCTATACACCTGACGGGTATGCTGTTGAGACTCCTCGGCCAAGCAGAAATATTGACCGAGTAAGCATTTACAGGATTTAAGATTTTTAGTGACTTAGTTAATTTTTACGCATTGTAGTTGTAGGAATGAATAAAAACAGTATTAGTTGAACCTATAAGAAAATGATCAATGCTTGATGATTTAGCGTTAGTACTATTCAGTTGTGGTGTAAACACATTCGAATCCCAATATAAACATTTTTCAAAGGTTATGGATGTCTGAGATAATTGAATATTGAATATAAAATTTCTTTTATAATACTGTTACCAACTGTTTGTTATATCCTTAAAAGTTTTACTTATTAAGTATTCAAGTATTTTAGTATTCTTATCTTTGATAGATTTGGCATTAATTTTGTGGAAGTTAATTTTTAATATAAAAATAAATTTGATAACTTTTTTATTCCACTTGTTGTGCTACTTAATAGTTTATTGGTAAACCTTGCGATGGTCTGGTGATGCTTCTCAAAGAAGCGAAACACGTGTTATCGAATTTAATTTTATATGTATTCTTATCATTTGAAAATGCTTGTCACGAGCGAAACCGGCACTGATCATAATAAATAAATGTGGAACTAGTATAAATGTTTTGTTTTTTCAATATGATGTTTGTGATGTCCTCATTTCCCCACCTTCATCTAATCCTGATTACAAGAGCAATTAGTTTATTACTAGTCTTATTTTAACACTGTTAAACCAGGGCTGTGGAGTCAGAGTCGTGGAGTCATGGTGTTTTGGCCGGAGTCGTGAACAACGAGCGACTCGAAACATTTTTTTTTAAATATATTTATTGTTGTGTATTCAAACCACAATAGTCCACAGTATTGAAAATGCATGCTTGGCTGACTTAAGATGATCTCTTTTAGGGTGTTCACTGTCAATACTTGGTGGAAAGGCATTATATTAGTAAAAAAAACAATAATCCTTTGTACTTCATTCCACTTTATTTAATATGTCAGGACCGGTTTCGCTCATTACGAGCATCGTCAACTGACGTCAGTTGACGATGCTCGTAATGAGCGAAACCGGTCCTGACATATTAAATAAAGTGGAATGAAGTACAAAGGATTATTGTTTTTTTACTAATTAAGATGATCTAATGGAATACATATTGACTGTGAAAAGGAAAAAGGACGTAACCCACAGTTTATTCAAAACAACTTTTTTTCGATAATCACAATGTATTCAACTTGATACACATTCTATCAAAAGGATGCAAGCTGCAAATGCCGAATTAGTGTCTAAATTTAGTTTTTAATTTTGAAAAAGATGACCTAAAATATTAAAGCCAAGAAAAGACTGAAACAAAGGTTTTTCCTAAAAAAAATCTTTGATTAATATTAGATTATGTCAATTAAACACCAGTTTAGTGTTCCACACTTTTATTTAATAAGATCAGGACCGGTTTCGCCCATGATGATCATTATCAACTGATAATCATTAGTACAAATGTGTACATTATTTTTTTTAAGATAATTCATAGGTTGTATTCAGAAGTTCGTTCCTGGGTGGAAAACATATTTATGACAACTGGTGATTACGCAAATAAATAAATGTAAAATTTTACATACTTTTAATTTTTTTATATAAAAATAATAACAGAATTAGATTTCAATTATACTATGTTAATATCTATGTCTGTTGTAATGTTAATCGATGTTGTGTGAGGAATGCTACATCAAGCATGGCTTCGGGGTTAAGCAGATCTTTAGCAGTGTCATACTTTAAGCTTTCTTCGTAAGCGTAAAGAATCGTGGTATCATATAACACTACTTTGCTGGCGGCTAAAGCATGGATACAGTTTCGTAATCGGGCCATCACTTCCCTATCTGCTTGTGGAACCACCTTAAAAAAAATGAATTTTAATTATTTTTTTAAGAATATGACGTATTTATGGCAAAAAGATCCAACCCACAACCTACTAGTTTTGAGATATTTGAGGTAATAGAATATTGGATAAATTAAAAATTACATGAAACAATTATTAAAAGATAATAATAAAACAGGTTTAATTTAAAAAAAAAATGGTTTTATAAACAGACAGAAAATACAGTCTCTAAATAATGGTGGTTTCTTATAACCGATAGGGTTTAACAATCACTGTCAAAAATGCAACAGTTGTGATGATTACACTGAACTAGAAAATGGTAGGACAGCTTCGCAGAAAGCGAAACTCAGAGAAAATACTCTCTTTTGATATGGAGCCAATTTAAGCAGCATCTTATACAAGACAATATTTTATAGGAGGACGTGACAATGAAAACATAAGATATATTTGATTTAGATTTATTGGAAAATTCAGTTTAAGACTCTGGTGGTGATACTGTGGAAAAGTACATAAATGTAATATACTTAGTTCAATTTTTTTACTGTACATATAGAGATCAGTTATAAAAATTATGAGAGTTGGGCATACTTCTTCTAAATTTTGTGCAAATCCACCGCTTGGTGCATCAGAACCAGCTGTCGGGTATAACCATATGAAGCCATTATTTCCAATAACGAGAGATACCCCACACGGTAAACTGTGAAAGTGAGTTTTCCATCTTCGCACTAGTGATGGGAATACTTTTATCATAATTCCATGGCTGAGCTGAAAATATAATAAAGACGTTGAATTTACATTTATGGCAGGTGTAAATTTTCAACTCAATTCACATTAAGTGCCATTTGCAAGATGCGACATCGCTATTTCAAACACAAATTAATGGGAGCCGGTAAATTGCTCGAATGGAAATTGCTCGAATTACAAATTATTCGAATTGCTTGGTTATTTAAACGATTCTTCACGACTTTTTCTACGAATTTCATTTTTATCTTGTGCGACACTTGTTTAGAGAGTGAAATATGAAAATAATTTTCGTCAGTATTTATTTTAACCGTGTTCGCTCGATATGCGGAACATATGATCTTTTATCGGATTTTATCTGAACAGAAGTGTTTCTACGAGAACTGCTTATTAATTAGTTACTCAAACTGTTTCTATATATTTCCAGAACACATATAATACTAGGGCTAAGACAGAACAAACGGAAACAAATTGATTATCTTGTTATTCGAGCAATTTCCATTCGAGCAATTTACCGGGAACCCAAATTAAACCCACTCAAATGTTGTCAAATAATTAATTTAGCATAAGTTCACCTAATTAACGTTTTGCACGGTTCAATGTTATTTAACTTATATTTAATTTATCTACTTTTGTTTCATCTTTTTAAAAAGGTTGTTTTTGCAAGACTGTTTTATGCGGAAATTATTCTTTGTGAAAAAATAGGATAAGGTGTTTATTGTCACATTAGTGGCAAAAGTTGGTAAGTAACAAATTGACAGTTCTAAGTGTACAGCAAATGTAAAAAATTGAGCTTTTAGCTTCATTATTTTGTATTACAGAGATAATTAATATATTCTTAAATTTGAATGACATTTTGAAGTAATAAAAACAAAATGTAAAAGCAATCAAGCGAAAATGCCAGATAAGTTTGAAATAACTATGAAGTGATTTTCACCTTTCCATATTTAAGACTTCTAGTATGTAGTGAGAGAGATCCATCGGAGTAAACACTCTGTACTTCAGCACTGATTAGGTCACCTTCTTTGAGATACCTTCTCATCAGCTGTTCATCTTCTGTCGAACGCCGGCGCTATGCAAACAAAAGAAATAAAAAACTACCA
Source organism: Himalopsyche anomala (assembly GCA_031772345.1). Lineage (NCBI taxonomy): Eukaryota > Metazoa > Arthropoda > Insecta > Trichoptera > Rhyacophilidae > Himalopsyche > Himalopsyche anomala. The sequence continues at coordinate 8,307,378 of CM062821.1, forward strand.
AATTTTTTCTATAAATATGACTGTTACTGTCGAATGACCTTTTCAGAATAGCACAATGAAGTAGGAGTTAGGGACAATATTTGAATCTTATGGAGCATTTCAACGCAAAGTGTTTTAGGGCAATGATGATTGCAGAAATGAAAGCATTTTTTGCTGTGATACTGGAAATGGGCTGCACTAGAAGATCAAACACCTTGATGTACTGGAGTAAAAATTCTCGATGTATTTATTCCCTTCGGTTTCGAAAAATGATTCCTAGAAATAGATTTATTCTGTCGTTGAGATATTTTCATTTGGTGAATAATGAAAATACGTATCCCCCAAGTCACCCACAATATGATCCATGAGTCAAATTTCAACTGTTAGTTGATTATGCTAATAAAATATTTCTACATTATGTTCCACATCAGTATATTAGCGTGGACGAGTCATTAGTCGGGAAGAAAAATCACTCAATGTTACTTCAATCGTGGGGAATTAAATTTTGGATGTTGACTGATTCAGTAGTAAATTACTGTTTAGGATTCTTTTGCTACAGAGGTGCAAAATCCACAGAAGATTGTGAAGAAATAAAATCAAAAGGTTTAGCACATACAGTGGTGATAAAATTGTTGAGTATGGGAAATTATTTAAAAAAAGGTTACGACGTCATAACAGATAATTTTTGTACAAATATTCCTTTGGCACGGTATTTGTATAAATTGAAAACATACACAACAGGAACGATCAGAAGGAATAGAGCTGAAATACCAGGAGACATAAAAAATCAAATCCCTGCAGACTGCTAAATTTGTAGAAGCGGTGAAGTTTTGTTGACATCTTATCGCGAAAAAGTGTCCCAAAGTTATCCCGTACTTTTACTATCGACACACTCCAAGGCAGAGAATTCTACAATTACGAGAAGACGTCACAGACAAGAAAAAACCATCACCAAGTCCTCAGTTGTACATAATTATTATAAATATATGGGAGGAGTGGATATTTCTGATATGATGAATTGTATATATTTAAATGAAAGAAGATCCATCAAGTATTAGAAAAAGGTTGCATTTAATGTATTATCTAGGATGGTCCTCAATTCATATATTATATATAAAGAAAATACCAGCGAAAAACATTTATCCAGACATAAATATGTATCAAGCATCATAGAAACAATTGAAAAGGAGTGGATGATACTGAAAAATGTCGAGTCTAATTCGAATAATGAAAGCCGTGAACCGCCTCTTGCTATACGAAAATTACCAGGTCGATTGAAAAGAAAGTGTGTGGTTTGTAGTTCTGGTCAACTTAAAAAACGTTCACGTACTATGTGTAAAGTGTGAAAAGGGTTTTCATTTTGATTGTCTATCTTTACATTTCAAATTACTCTTCAAATTTCAAATTACATTTCAAATTACTGTTTAAATTAAAATTCAGCTAAAAAAAAACTTTCATTTTATTTGTTCGATTTTATTTTTATCTTTGTTATATATCGACTGTGGAAAGGAAAAAGGACGTAACCTTCAATTTTCCAAAACAGATTTTTTTCGATAATCACAATGTATAACTTGACACACATTCTATCAAAATGATGGAAGCTGAAAATGCCGAATAAGTATCTAAATTTAGCTCTTAAGTTAGAAAAAGATGACCTTGTAAAAAATTAAAACCAAGAAAAAACACTGAAGTAAAGGTTTTTCCGAGATAATTTCTTTAATTAATATTTGGTTGTGTCAATTAAACACCAGTTGAGAAGTATCTGTGCACTTCAAGGTTGTGTATAATTCATAATTTGCATATGTCACAAAATCATCAAAACACGTTTTTAGCACCTCCTGTAAAATTTGATATGTGTGGGTTACGTCCTTTTTCCTTTCCACAGTCGATATGTATACGTAAATTATATTTTTTGGAATTTTTGTGTTCGTGTTTCTATTATAAATAAATATTTTATAAAAAATAATATCGTATTTTCTTAAAATGTTTCAAACTCCTGAAGAATATGCCGTAAATTCCTCAATACGTAACATAGAGCGATCAAAATGTATCACACACATTTATTATTTTACGAGTGCAAGCTGACATACGAGGCAATTCTGGCTAGTAAGCAAAAGCCTATTAAATTGGCTCTCGGTAGCCGAAGGGTTAATCGCTTATGGGGTTATCCGCTACTATAAAGTGCGACCGCTCATTCTTTTATTGTATCCTATCACTGACATCCGTGGCTTTAAATGAAGATTTATTTATAACGATTCAAATTTAATATTGAAATTACACCAAGCATCTTCAGTCGAAATCATGAAGAAGATTTGTATTTATATATTGAGGTATATATACATGTACGAGTTGTATGAAATCAAAGTAATAAATCAATTTTATATTTATGCATACAAAAATTGGCAATGTAATCTTTGAGAAATTTTAATCAAGGCAATGGTAATGTTATAAATGTCAGGGTATACTTACAAGCTCTCCACCGGGTAGATTGACCGAGGAAAGCAAGAGTACAGAGTCCAATCGCGAGTTTGTGTCCACCTTCCATCTTTTTTGTTGCACTTCAATTATTCGACCGACAACAACATCACCAATTTCACCTACGTATCTACTCTTCAAAGGACGAACACTAATCAGTTTGTTCACTTGGTCCACAACGCCAGCCACAGATGCTTTAATAACTTCATCTTCCATATAGGTGCCATGACCTCTAAAATATATTAAGTAATGATTATATTTAGGTTCAAAAAAGTCAAATTCAGTTTATAATTGACACAGCTCTTTTAAATCTTTGAGTATAGACAAATTTTTCCATTTTTCTACTCCTAAAGTTGAATAATTTAAATAAGGGAAGCACAACCTGCAACCCTTTTCAAATTTGTTGGTGCTTGGATATAAATAATCAAATATGAATAATATAATCCTGATATATTGTTTTAACTCATGTATCAATCATTTGGGTAAGTTGAGAAAAATGCATCATCGTTCTTTTATTGTTGAAAGGTAAGAAGTTTGCCATATTCTTAGAGTGATGTTTGTGTTCTAACTAAACTAAATAATTATCTATACACTGCGATAAAAACCCTAGCCTATGAAATGTAATGCGATGGTAAAATTTCGCTGTTTTTTGAAACCACGTTAAATTAAATAAGTATAAGCTTAAATTAGATAAGTATCATCCTGTTTTTCTTAATTCAGGTTTTATTATTTGGTACATCAGGTTAATTCGAAAGACGTAGGTCGAGAATCTTTTTACATACATATTAAAACAGTTTCGAGAGATAGCCGATTCTTTAAAGATAATAGCAAATTGGCAGGTGAAACACAAATCCCTGTTTCATATTTAAAATGATTCTTTACATTTAAAGAATATCAAAAGAAAAGCTGAGCATGAATGAGCTTTATATCTCAAATTTCAATCAAAAACTGGTGTGTGCAGACTATAAATCGAGAGAACTTGATGAAGAGCTAAAAGAATTAAAAAGTTGTACTTAATGCCTCGAGTAAACATCTTATGCCAGCACAGTGGGCAAATACAGTGCCGGTAAACATAAATGAAACATTGAGAAATGTGTGTTGTTAGGCAGTTGCTTTGATTTGCTTTTGTTATATGTATTTTCCATTTAATTTATTCATTTCACATTTGTCAGTTAAATCCTAACCTCATAAAACCTTGCTGGGTGGTTATAATTTCTCCAGGAGTAAAGAGTCTTGGAATCACATCATCTGTAGCGACACAGTGGTTTACTCTTTCTGACGCTAAGCGAATTGGCACGTTTTTAGACATTGTAAGATTCTATCAATATTATTTAGATCTATCACGCTAGTAGAATGTCAAATTATCAAAACACCGCCATTTGTACATAAACACGGCTACCAGCATAACACCCTATATTATCTATGATAACACCACTTAAAAATTATGTTAAAAACATTCAAGCTGTTTTTATTATTTAGAATTTAGATAATATAATATATAAAATAAATATTTGGAAGGTGCAAATAATTTATTAAGATTGAATATCAAATTTCGTTTTTTCATAAGAAACAGTTTGAAAGCAAATTGAAGGCCGAATGTATAACGAATATGTATAATATAATAAAGTACAACGTGGCTGCACATTTAATTTCTCCTATGTGACGTTTTTGTCGTCAATGAGTGATGAATGTAGTTCGATGCGTACAATTTCCTTTCACGTTCTTCATTTTATGTATTTTAAAAATCGTCGATGCCCATCAAATGTGGTTTATGTGACTATGTGTACCCATAGTCACATAGACAAACTGGAAGAAGTATTTCGTGCATGCTTTGTAAGATAACAAGCAGAGATTTTTATCAAATTTATTTGTCATATTACTAAGAAAATATAGACTTACAATCAGCAAAAATAATCAAGCGACACAATTCAGTAAATTGCGTTTTAAGCCACTAATTGTTAAATATTGCCAAGGTGTCAGTGGAAAAAAATAACGTTATCTCATTCGCCTGATCTTTTTTAGGACCTGTGCATTGAAATGTTTTTACTTGTCATCGTTTGTTTCACGTAGACCCTGGTTGAGAAATATTAATCTAAAGCAATGATTACCAAAATGTGGAAGAAGCTATCAATACTAATCACTATTATTTGTCATACATAGATTAATGTGAATAGGGAATAATGATCATCTAACGTAAATTTTGTTGACATATGTATATTGTGTCTGTATCTCGATGGATTCACCTCTGCTTACATTATTGTCGAGATTGAAATTAACTTGAGCTCCAGAAAAGGTTTCGCATGACACAGATGATAAATGTAGAGGAAATAAAATTGATGTATATGAACAGATAAAAGAAGGAGAACACGTACAATTACCATCCAAAGTGGAATGAACGGAGGCTGTTTACATTTTAAATATTATCAAAAATAGTATAATACAGAATGATTACAGTGGAACAGTATAATTGATTTAAAATTATATGGTACTGAGGTTTTAATTCAATACTAAATATGTTATATGTTCTTATGTCTAATGTGCATATGGAACACATATCACCTAATCGTAAATGATTGCGCTCTAGTGTAAAGTTTGCTAATGTGCAGCGACAATAAGCATAGACCATTGATACCCTCTACTATTTTTGTCGATGGAGTAATTGATTTTTAATTTCCTAGTCTATGGTTACAATAAATGTCAAACACAGAGAATATGTCAAACCGATTCTAAGTCAAACAAAATAAATAAGCATAAAGTAGACGTTGCGTTTACTCTTCTATTAATTATATTTTTTTGTTTAAATGATTAAATAACTGATCAAAATGGCAGTCAATACCTCAACCCCTGTAAGCACTGCTATGGACAGTTTGAGCCAAGCATTGAAGGCAAATATCATACCTAACCAAGAATATCTACTACAGGTTAGTATTATCCGTCTTCCATTATTTTATACGTTTTCGCTATACATGGAAAACTTATGACAAATGGAACTCTGTTCAAAATATCACAATACATTAAAATCTGGATAAAAAGAAAGCCATGGGACTGGCGACATTCCGTCGTTCTAAACGGATCAACTTTCATAATAATTTTATTTATTTAATTAATTAACATTGCACAAGGTTGACAAATTATAAGGATGAATAGACAATGGTGTTTACTGGGCCATATGGTCACACTCGTCCTTGGAGGGTAAAGTTTATTATTCTAAATGATATAAAGATAATACGACAATTTATCTTGCCTGTTCCCTGATCATCTAAAACATTTCAATATTCAAAGAATGGGTACTTTTTTATAGTGTTCGCTGTCAATTCTTTGTGGAAAGGCATTATGTTTAAAAATAAAATATTCTTTTCCGCTTATTCCACATCTATATTTTAAGATCGAGAGTGAATCATCGCGAACACCAGCTGACGAATTTTCGATGCAAATGTTTGCAATGAGCGAACCCGGTGCCTCATCTTAATGTTTAAATAAGTGGTTTATTCCTTAATAGTGGGCACTTTTATGAATCTGCTCATTAAAACTACTCTTTGTATTTTATTGCATAATATTTGTTATTTTATTTTACAGGGCTCTGTTTTGGATTCTGCAGTAGAAGTTCTTTTGCATAGATTAAGAGGTTTGTGTGATAATGTAGACTCGGGGCCGGAGACTTTTAATGACCAAGAAGTTTGTTTCAGTCTTCGAGGACCTACTCAACAGGTATATATAATTTAAATTCATCAATACACTTTCATCTTGTAACTAATGAATCATCAAATACTATATAGTTTCTATAACTTATATAGTTTCTATAACTGAACGGATAGTACTTTTCAAATATGATAGATCATTCATTTTCCTGATGTGGCTTTTTTTAAACTTTTTGCATTCCCAGTGTGAAGTATATGAGTTCATAATAAACTTCATCTCAAGCAAAAGTTTTTCTACGAGAACTGCTTATTACTCAGTTGTTCAACATCTCCTTTGAGAAGAAAGTTAATGTAGAACAGTGATACACAAACCGCGGTCCTTTTTGATTTTTGTGGAGGCCCTTAAATCTCTTTCTTAAACATATTTTTTTCACGCAAAACATTTATTTAATTAATACAGTGACTGCCAATCTTTTTTACTTCACGGCACACTGGTGAATGGGACTTGTACCGCGGCTCACCAAATAAAAATGCTTTAAAAAGAAAATGTATTGCGTTGACCACTATGTATGAACGTGACAAACATGTGTTTAACTGTAGATGTTGAATTTATTTAAAATTAAAGAAAATTTAAATGAAAAGACATTATTGAACATTAACATTTTTAAGACTTCTTCCACCGCGGTACACCTGAGACTTCTTGCGGCACAGTAGTGTGCCGCAGCACACAGTTTGGCAGACACTGAATTAATGTAAGCAAGCTTTTTCTTCAATGAAGATGAATAAATCGGTTCATAGAAACAGGATTACAAATATTATGTCAAATTAAAAAAAATAGTTAAAAATTAACAAAGACCAAGAACGCATTAACTTATGAATTGTATTTAAATGAAACATAAATATTTCACAATGAAACGATTTTTAATAAGCAAGTACTCATAATCCTTTTTTTGCATGGCTTATTTGTTTTCGAAATAACATGGTCAAAATAATATAATGGAACCTACATATTACTCATTTATCTAAATTCACTTAATCTTTATTACACGATTTTAAGGCTATTTTACATGAAACATACATATGTTCTGTATAAAAAGGATTGAGCGTACTTTAAATATTTTTTTTCTTTGCGGCCCGAACCCATGATAATTTGTGCATCACTGATAGAAGGTTAGCTATTCACTTTTGCTTCATCCCAATTTTAGAACCGGGTTGTTGGGAAAGAATTGTATAGATCATAAATTGATTGCAAAAAAATAGACTCTCTGGGATTCGAATGGCGTTGATAACTCTACCACGGACCTGAAATGATGTAGTTTCTAAGTTTTAATGTTGACATGTTTACAAATGATCAATTTTTTTTTGAGAAGCAATTGTTAACAAAAATTATCTTGATAGTAAAAATGCTCACAACTTATTGACAGCCATCCTATTTTACCTGTGCTTTAGACTAAAAAATGTGTCAAACCTCTTGTGATGAGATTTCATTAAATGTCAAATTTCATTTTTGTAAAAATATCTAATATCTAAAAATAAAACTTCATGCTAGAAATCAATAGGTAAGATTCTTTTGTACTATTTCAGTTTTACCTGGAAGCTATCCTTAGAATAAAAATTTAATGTGTCACAATTTTCACATTGGTCATCTACATTTTCACCCATTCTTCGGCTAACTTTATTATTTATAAACATTTTTCTTACTTACATTGTTTCAGACTTCGTATGAAATTGGCATTTTATAATTTTCCATATTCATTGATCGTTCTTGCTTTATCATTTGTTTTCGCCGGTTCCTTAAAAAGGCAACAGAATCAAATCAATTGCAGTACTTAATATACAGTGTTAGTAATAATAGTATAGTTTAATGATTCATGTTTTTAATTTACAGTCAGCTCCTTTATTACTACGCGTAAGAAAAGCTCTGGACTATCCTGATATGCCTTACCAGCTCCGATATATAGGTCAGCCGGAACTCGGAGACAAATCGCGACCCACGGTTGTTCGATCAAGTATCGATATTGCTTGCAGTGGTATGGTTGTAGAATTCTTGACTGAACTTGGCTGCAGAATTGATTTTGAATACAGTGTCAGAGGTAACGCCTTTAAATTATCAGTTTAAATTTTATAGCTAGCGAAACAATTATCAGTGAAGCCATCTAGGTCATGAATTAATTATAATATATTGATTGGTTTGAAACAGCTATTCACCAAATAATTTCGTATTTAATTTCAGTCATTAAAATATTAGAGTGAAAATCAATTTGATTCAGAACAATGAAATGCTATCGATGAATTAGTTTTTGACAGCAATGTAAACTCCTGATGAATTTCTTTAAATATACAATTAAATTTGATTACAAAAGTGACTTAGAGCTTGGCTACAGCTGAAGCTGTATTCTCTGGTGGTAGCCACAAGAAGGCTCACCAACTAGCACCAATATGTTCACCTTGGTTCTATAATACCTTGGGTTATAATGAAATTATCTATTTTTGACAGCGGTCCAAGTTTTTCCAACCACTTGTGATGTAAAAAAATGAGATTGAAAATTACTGCCTGCTTAGTTTATACAAAATTTTTACAAAAGTACTCTCTTTAAAAAAATGGTTCTGATTTTAAAGCACTCGTACTTCATATAATATTTTTTTACATTTCAGGATACATGTTCCGGAAAGGAAGAATGAAAATAACTGTTGCAAAAGTATTTAAAATGATATCCATGCTGACAAAATTAAATGAAGTGTACGAACCCATATCACAGAGCTATCTCGTAGAACTATCGGTAAAAGATCATTTTTTTTAAATTCATTAAAAATTACTTCTTATTTCATACATAAGTAAAGCCGTGTAATAAAGATAGAGAAACATCCAACGCACGCTGAAGATTAATACAATAATATTCAAGTTGTACAACATCTGTACAATTGAAAAACAAGTTATTTTGTTAGATTCGCTGTTTGGTTATTTTTTTTATTGAAAGAATACTTTTTATACTAGATTATTTAAATATTATATTTAAAGTTGTGATCAGATTGATTCTGGGCATACATTTATAAATCACAATCATACATACAGATTATGAAGCAAAGTGATTTGAGTAGAAGTATGATGCTACTATGAAGTATGTGACCCACTCCGCTATGTCAAAACTGTACCCTAAACTATTAGTTTTACAATTTAAGAATTATTAAACAAAGTTTCTTGACTTTTTCAGGTTTTAGCACCCTCGGGACAAGATGCAATTGCTGATGATATGAAAGTATTTGCCGATCAGCTGCGACCATTAGTACAATTGGAAAAAATAGATTATAAACGTCTCGGTCATGTACCGTAAATTTAATATGAGTGTTATATATACAAAGATTCTCATTCCCCGTCTCTATAATTAGCGTGTATGATAATAAAAAAAATCTCAGAAAACTTAAAAAAATAGAGTAATCTTTTAATTGCTTAAAATGTCACCTTAATAAAGTTAAATGTCCACCACAGGCAGACTGTAACAATAAATTGACTGCTCATAAAAAAATTGCCTTGGCCTGTTTTCTTTTCAATTTTACATTAGAACACATGTGTTTCATTATTAATCCAAATGGAATAAAACATCATATTATTATTACAATTACTACTAGTAGTGAGCTGAAATGAGCTTGTCTAAACCAGCGTTTCTCAACAGTGGGTCATTGTGTGTTTTAAGGAGGCCACAGAGATTTTTTTTCTTTTGGGGAGCCACAACACAGTTCAGGGGGGCCACGGGTAATTTTGAGCAAATTAAGGATTTCAACTTCCTCGGTGAGCTAAAAAAAAAGGTCTTTCAGAGATATTCTGGGAAAAAGTATACCAAATCGAGGATTTCAAATTCCTCGGTGAGCTAAAAAAAAAGGTCTTTCGGAGATGTTTTGGGAAAAAGTATACCAAATCGGGGATTTCAAATTCCTAGGTGAGCTAAAAAAAAAAAAGGTCTTTCGAAGATATTCTGGGAAAAAGTATACCAAATTGGGGATTTCAAATTCCTCGGTCAGCTAAAAAAAAAAAGGTGTTGCGAAGATATTCTGGGAAAAAGTATACCAAATCGAGGATTTCAAATTTCTCGGTGAGCTAAAAAAAAAAAGGTATGGGGGCCACAGAAAAATAAAGACACTCAAAAGGGGCCACGCTCTCAAAAAGGTTTAGAAACACTGGACTAAACCTATTGTTTAAATATCTAATATTATATATATTATTTAAATCATCTTAGGTCACATGACACATCTATGAGGAATATGTATTTTATACAGTTTTGTAGTGTTCACTAAAACTGTAATTCAGGATAGTAAAAAAATAGCATTCTGAATTGAACACAACACATTGGATGTGGAGTATAAATAATATAAACTCAAAAAAGAATATAGTGAAATATCTGTTAATCAATAATTTTTTTTTTTTTTTTAAGAGAAGGGATAGAAGGATTGGGGCAGGAGAGGACTAGTGGTTAACTAATCGCTCTCGGTACGTTCCAGCTGTTTTAGGATTGGAAGGGTGGAGGGAATTTATAGATCACCCATCATAAATCGAGAAATTGAAAAAATGCTTTTCATACTGGGATAAACCCATGACATGTGTTACGGAACGAACCCAACCTTCAATTTGTAATGTATAACTTACAATTAGAATCAATTTTTCGTTTATTCGTAAATTTTTTTGGTCAAGTACGCAAGCCCAAAGTGCAAACTCTTGATATTTTCTATCATTCATCCTTTTTTCAATTGAATTTTATGACGGGAAAAACATAATTTTGTTTAAATAAGAAGACTCCTTGAAACATTTTTCCTAAAGTGTAACTCCAAGAAAACGAAGATCGCCTACACCAGCTGCAGCACATTTGTAAAAGGGTCCAAAATTATGTTTAATCTCTTCAAAAACTTGAACTAGTGCATTAAGTTTTTGATTTGCAATATGAAAATTTAAGGTTCAATGAAAGATCCAACAAGAAGGCTTTATAGAGAATAGATCAGTTTTTCCCAACATGGGTCAAACGGGAAAATATTTTTTTTTTTCGAATATTGATTTGAAACATTAAGAATACTGAGAAGAAAGATGCTGGAACGCTGTTATAACGCATTGCATAAGGAAAAAGCCCTGGTTTTAATTCATATTTTCATTTAAAAAAAAGAAGACAAAAAAGGTTTTTTGCCGATTTCTCATGTTGGTAGAAAAATCGTATCTCCTACAAACAGTATGCGCTATAGGATTCAAAGAGTACTAAAGATTAATATTTTTCATTGGTTAACTACGTGCAATATCGTTGCATGCCATGCGGCACTTATGAAATGCAGATTCCTTTTCGAGTCCCGTTTTAAAACCATTATAATTTATGAGGGTCGAGTTTATAAAATCAATCAGTCAACGCCTTGTGGAATAAACGCCGTAAGAACCAAAAATATCAATCATAATGTTAATGTTGAGTCAATAAATAAATATGGAGTTAATTGTGATGTTTCAACAATAATAAAACTATTTAAGATTTCGACTGAAGATGCTTTGTGGAATTTCAATATTAAATTTGAATCATTCAAATATAATAAAACCATATAAAGAGATAAAATAAAAAAATATTTTTATTGACATGGGACAGGTAATTGTAATATTAAAACACTAATAGATGATAAATCACTGCGCTCGGTCTTTTTCGCAACAAATCTGAGTGGTGATTAATCAGTAAGCGAAGGGTTAAAGAAAACATTTTTGAACCGCTCTAAATTACTAATAAAAACATATATGTAACGTATTATCTAAATTGCCACCACACACAAATATCATTTTAAAAATTGCTGTGAGGTAAAGTTCTTTTATCCTTAGAAGACTGTTGAGCTCAATTGGGGCGAGAGGAAAGTCATGAAACCTTGTCGTTCAAGATATTAATAAATTACTGGAGTTTTCAGTATGCAGTGTTTAAAATAAATGAGTGGACTCATTTCTTCCTCCACTTATATTGAGTTATTCGAGAGTGGTTGGGCTCAAATACAATCAAGGAATTGAAACATTCAAAAAATAAAACACTTATTTAATTTAATATGATCAGGACCGGTTTCGCTCATGAGGAGCATTTTCATCTGATAATTATATAAATCAATACAGTGCCATATAAAAGTGGAATTAGTGCAGAAGAATGTTTTATTTTTATAATATAATGCCTTTCCAGTTTCAAACAAGTATTGACAGTGACCACCTTAAAAGTAAAGTAGAATGTTGTCAAATTAGGCCCAATTAAAGTATGTCATGAACTAACATTTTAATATTAGAGAATAAAATAAAGGGATGCCATCCACATGACTGGCTAGGAAGAAAAATGGTGCCCTGGTGATTGCGATTTCCCTACAGATTCAGGCCCATCATACAACAGGTAAAGTGTCTATTTTGCCACCATTCAAGTTGGGCAGGTCTGAGAGGACTACAGGTAGTAGGCTGCGAGAAACAGATGTCGAATCGTAGATGGTGCTGATAAACAAGCTTTCTAGGACAATTCCAGTGACCAGTTTGGTAGTTTATATACATAAATATATATATATTGCAGCTGGTAAAGAGCTATTCACCTCAGTGTTTCAATTATGTGTTGGATCCCTGTTCGGGTTTTTGTTAAGAGACTGATATACCTTATCTTAGGATGTGTTAAAAGCGATCATAACTAGACATGTTGAATTTATTTTTAGAATCACAAATCATTAAAAAAAGTTAGTTTATGGGTATATGAAAATATAATTTAAATGGTAGATTTGGTTTATGAATATTTCAGACAAGTTTATTTGCCGAAAACATCTTTTGTTATAGAAGGCCCACCACCATTTTTCGCAAAACTATTGTGCAGCATACACCATGGTCATCATGTTTGCACAGCTGTTGTGCAAAATAGTTTGAGTAATCATTTTGAGTACGATCACCATTCGATTTTATCAAAATGGGATGGAAAAATAATGTGTTCAAAATTTTCATAGTTAACTTATTATTTTAAGTGTCAAGAAAATAATGTATTTCAGCTACTATACTGATTAATGTGCTGGATTAGGATAGCCATTTATAAATAGAGGGTGTAGGTGTCCAATAGTAAAGCGTTTTTTTTCTTCGCGTAATAACATTGATTCTTATCTTTTCAATGATCAGCCCATTGAATTATTTTTATTTATGAAGTACCTTGATATTTTGTGGAATAAAACGAAATACAATTGGGCGAGTGTAAACAAGAAATAGGAATGAAAAAAATATTTAATATTATCGTCTGGTCAATACATGATTAATGACGAGCGCAGTCGGTTGTAAGGCCCGATGTAATTACACTAAATTATGGTAGCCTTATGCCGAGTGTCAAAAACTTTCAAACACTTCTTAGCGTCGTGCAAGGTTGACACAAGAAGTGTAAAAATAAATTACCTCTTATGAAATTTTAATGTGACAGCATATTTTACAGTATGATTAAAATACCAATACATTTTTTTTTACTATGAAGGTTGAAGAAAATTTTTCAAGAAAATTTTGTTATTTAAACTAACTATTTGAATCGATATTTATTTATTTTTAGTTTCGAAATTAAATAATAATATAGGAACTAGAATTATACATTGACAACCCTGCCATGAGACTCTCGAATGTGGTTCCTACCTTCTCACTCACTCTTTCACATTTCAAACAATATGACTTCTCGCTCTTGACGCTCTCAGTTCAGTTTAGCTGCTCGCGTCGTTTGGTTGTTATCTTGTTTCGTTTCGTTCATATAACGTGTCGTTATTTGAGAAATCTCTCAATTGTAGCTTTGCTATTCGATTGTTACTATATAATCTGACGAGATCTCGATTAAATGTCGCAGACTTCGCGAGAACTATCTGAGCTCCCAATCCCAGGAAAATAGACTTTCCAATTCATTCAATTGGCTTGGCTTCTTTCCGCCAAGAATAAATTACAAAGCCATATGATAGTGTGCAACGGCGGGGAGGCAGTGTTGAATATATTCTTTGGGATATTGGAGTTATAAAACCACATACTTTGGCTGGTTACTCAAACAAATCTCTTGTGAAAAACTTTACTTCAACTTCAGTTTACTTTGTGTCGTTTTTCTGTAACCAAACTAACTTTTTTAATGTGTAACGGTAGTCTCAGACCTTTCGGTCATTTCGACATCATCTTCTATAACCAAGTGAGGCATTACTCAGTTCTTCAAATGTGTTCAGAACGTTTTTATACAAGAAATAATCAAGAAACTATCCATAATTTTAACAAACTTTAACAGTGCTTTCATAATCCTTAGGCCACTTTGTTCTATTCTTGAACCAGCCGTGCGAGGTGTCTGAGGAATCGCGGTGTCACATCTTCCGACGTTCCTTCGTCTGTCTGTCTCACTGCAAGCCTTCTTGCCAGAGAGAGGCAGAGCAAATCTGATCTGTCATTTTGTCGAAAAACGTATACGTTTATCTCTTTTTTTCGTGTACGGATAACAGAGACAGAGTATCCGCGTTTTTATTTTCTGTCCTTTACTTTTACCACTTCAAATTTATCACATCGCTCAGCTGTCAAAAAGGAAAAAAAACAGACTGTCATAATTCAATAAAATTAGTGATTCTGAATGATTGTCAATTGATTTGATACGCGGTGAAGTTTCTGGTACTGTTATAAGTGTTCCCTAACCTTCCTTTCGTTTTCATTCCTTAAACCTTCCTGCGCGATCCGTTCAAAAAAAGTTCATTACACTCTTGGTAATACGAATCCAGTTTTCGATCGCAAAGATGTCTTGCAAGATGATGGTCCCCCCGAATGAGATGTCGGAAACTCTCCTAGCGAAGTGCCAGATTCCCATCATCGATCTAGCTCACATAGGTAAGTTCGTTTACTGTTATTTTCGTAGTATAACTTGAAAGCTATTTGAAAAAAGAGCGCGGACATTAACCCCTATACCCGGTGCGTTAAACCCTGTGAAATAGGGCTGCCAGGTTTTAGATGCTATATAATATATTGTCATATTTCAGCAATTTATTTTACCGAAATTTTGCTAAAATCGCACTTTTTGCTAACTAAGTTTGATGTAGTATCAATTTCACAACAGGGCAATTTTTTCAAATGGTACAACTCCATTCTGAAAAAGAAGGATTTGAAGTCGCCTGGCTTTTAGCGGATCAGACACATGGATATAATACTATATTGTATAGGTTGAATAAATGTCGTTTTCTTATGATAAACTCAAATACCTATTGGTCAAATTAAAACAACAATTATTCGAGGGGCAAGGGCGAGAAGGGTGAAACTACAAAAACATATGTCTTTATCAACTACTACTTATTTGGTTTTGTATTATATTTAGGTCATATATTTTTTTAACACACTATTATAAATGCAAACTTTTGATCTAAATACCTAGTATACTAAGTATTTTTTGCCGTTAAATATTATGTCTTAAATATAAAAAAAACACTTTTTCAGTATCACATTGTTTTGTAGTTTCGCCCTAGTCACTTAATTAATAACACCTACATATAGACTGATAGAAGTCGCCGTCAAAACTTATTACCTGTAATATTTATTTGACGATAACGCAAGTGAAAGTTAAATAATGAGTTTCTTTTTGTGCGATGAAAATTAATTCGAAGACTCGCAGAAAAGGTTTTAAATACTTATGCAGGTACGTGTAATAAAGTTATTGAATAGATATTGAAGTTACACGGAAGGTAAAAACGGTCTTCAGTGGTAGAATTACTTATACCTGTACATTTCTACTGAAGCTGCCATTTTCATTCCTCGGATAATTTATGCCAGTAGGGGGTTCTAACATCTCCATCTTGCAGGTAGTCTAGAAAAGTGCTTTTTGTCTAAGCACAGATTTTGAAAGTTGAAAATAAGTAAACCTAAAGAAACTTTTTTGGTATGTGTCTTCTTCAAATGTTGAGTCAAAAACCATTGTTATTTACCTTACCTTTGGTCACGATTCAATTGAAAAATTCTTAACGAAATTCGAAACCGTGACTTCAACCGAATAGGACACGGGTTCCTAACCTGGGGGTCGCGACGGGCTTTCTGGGGGGTCGCCAACTTTTTTTCAATTAAAAAAAAGGAGTTTGAGAGACAATCCGGGGAAAAAGTATAGCAAATCGAGGATTTCAAATTTCTCGGTGAGCTAAAAACAAAAACGACTCGCCAAAACTTTCAAACTATACACGATTTCACGTAGAGTTCCCAATCCCGGGGGGTCCCCATGTCATATGGCTTTTATAAAAAAAGGTCGCCACTCGAAAAAGGTTGGGAACCTATGGAATAGGACGACCATATAATAACGTTAAACCCACAAATAATGACAGGATTTATAAACAAAAATAAATAAACTCTTAACAGGAATTGTTTATAAGAATAATTTACTATTAATTGATCCAGTAGGTTTCTCGAGTGTTTAATAATTTTGATTGGAACTTAACCCCTTTGGGAACCATCAGTGAAAATTGATTGAAAATGAAATGAGTACACATAATTCTTCTGGAACCAAAAATATTACTTTTCTGATTGCCGAATTCTACCCAGTAATTATTAGTTAAATCAATAAAAGTAACATATTGTTGAAAAAAACTGACGAAACCGTTAACATGCCCCTCGAGGAAACTCACACTTTCGGTCCGATGCCTACACTCACTGGTTACCCCACCATCCAGTGTATAAACTGAGTCTCACCTCGCATCTATCAATATCTTATCTCTGATATGCCGATTGCTAATTGCAGCTGTAGTATTGTATTTAAATACGATACAAATATCGCTCTTTGTTTTGAAATGTAATTTCTTTGCTATCTTTTGAAGTTTCTATTAAAAAATAATAATACACGATAAGACCTTTCCTTTATTCGACCACGGGAAAAATTTGTAATTTTTCTATGTACAATATGCGTGTCTATTTATCGCAGAACAGCCAATATTTTCAAATATGTATCTTACTTCAAATTTCGATATAGATATTTTTTAACACTGTATTTCTTTCCTGGAGACAAAGATATAATTATCTTATTTTGTTTTATTCTATATTCAAATAATACGTTTTATATTATGATACGTTGAGTTCTTATCATTTTTATGGTTGCTCTAAACAAAAATACTGACGCATTTCTCGACTGATTCGTGGCAATTTTTAATTTCGTGCGGCATAAATAGCAATGTGAATTATTAATATTAAACACTGAGTAATCTGGCATGAAATTGTAAGAAAAACATGTCGGTAAGTTACTATTTTTTTTGCATTACACGCATCTAATACTAATCAAATGATTTGAATAGTGACGCAAGATGATTTTTAAATTTTACTCACGTTTTTGGGATATTTGTGTTAGCTTTTATTATTCGACAATCGATTCGTATTAATATTTCTTTTTGTCTTTTAAACGTCACGTTTTGTCGACAGGCAACATACGTGCACAATGCAGGCGGCGAAAGTGATTCAGATTGATATAATGTTTGATGTCTATCACAATCAAGTTTTTCCAGTCCACAATATACCCATTAAACATGGAATATTACCGTATGTAGAAACATTAAAATCTAATAAGTAATTCGCCATAACATAATAATAGGGGTACGCGGAATTTATCAAATCAGTTATTAATTTTTGAAATTGTGTATTTTTTTTTTAAAAACATACTTTGAAACCTTCTGAAATGAACTTTTGCCATCTTTCGGCTGAATTGGAAATTCCTGTCTCGTAAAATTCTCTTGGTTTGTATACAAAGAATTCCGAAGAAGCCGATTTCACTTCACAATCTGCAGAATTGTATGTTTTATTCTTTAAAAAATGGTCCATCGATCGAAATAAATTATAGTCAGGTGGAACTAGGTCCGGAGTAGGGAGAATGCAATAAAGTGACCATTTTGCTTGCAATATTCAGCACACGTCTATCTAGCCTTTGAGTTTTCTTGCGATCGGACAATGCAGGCGGAACGCAAACACCCTAGTTTTGGATCTTGCCCATTTTTTTTTGGTATCGTAGTTTTGGACCAGGGTGGTCTGACCCTCTTGGATAATTCCTCGATGGTCATCGTCGGATTTGCCTAGATTTTAGATTCCAAGACTGTGTCATCCACCCGATTGCGCCGTCCACTTCCGAGATCATAATCTCCAGATTATATTTTTAAAAACCATCGTTGGCATTTTCTGACATCCAATATGTTACCGTAAATATTGCAAATATTCCTTGTAGCAACCCTTAATATAATATTATGTCGAATTATTTTTCTGCTTGTAGCTAGGAATAGCCGTTGTTTTTTTTAAGTTAACAAAAATCAAACTAGTTTTATCTAATTGATTAAAAATACTAGGATTTCTTTGTTCTATGAAATAAACACAAATGTTTTTAAAAAAAAATACCTACCAAAACTTGTTAACTGTGTTTAGTATTATAAAGAAATACGGTTTTTATGTTTCTGTTGAAACTAGTTGATGATTTAAAAAAAAAATGAATTTCCTGTCGGAGCCGAAGGGTACTGGTTAAACCATAGATACCGATACTACAGCTGTATCTAACAAGGGGTGCATATCAAAAAGGTTTTGGTAGGTAAATGTCAAAACACTGCACTTCCTTCTTCTATTGAACTATGCATATAATGGGGTCATAGTACATATTAGCATATTGGCCAATGATCATCAGTCTTTGTCAAAAGCACTCTGAAAACGAACAAGGATCGTTGCTTTTTTGACTTTCATTTGGTCGACGAATTAAGAAAAGTATTACGAGTTTATTGATAAATAAATGGCACACGTTTGGCGTGCGAAGGGTATTTTACAGGCTCAAATCGGAGGCGGGTTATTGAGGACACTTGGTATACACCGTTTTAATTTTGACGTAGATTTATGCACTTTGCGATATCGTTATGACCCGCTTACTAAAATCTCCGTAGATCTTATTTAGGTCAGCAAAACACCACTCGGAGAGAGGCAAAGTCTGTCGTACTGAGATCAAAACAAATACATTCGATGTTCTTGCTTTGAATTTAGAGTAATATGCAGATGAAGTTGCATGCAATACTTCTTAGTGCCAAATTTCAAATATATATATATATATGTATGAATCTTGAGAGACTTTTGACACCCAGGTGTCACACTTTCGAAACGGTCCACTAAAAGCATATTTCCGCATAAATA
Organism: Himalopsyche anomala; assembly: GCA_031772345.1. NCBI lineage: Eukaryota > Metazoa > Arthropoda > Insecta > Trichoptera > Rhyacophilidae > Himalopsyche > Himalopsyche anomala. The sequence continues at coordinate 8,326,596 of CM062821.1, forward strand.
TTTATATTTGGTATGAATCAATTAGCTATACACGCGTGCGTATTTTTTTTGAGTCGATGACGGACGACTAAAGCCGCAAATTATTAATTAGTAATAAAGTTAAACAATTAAATGTTTCTCGGTAAGGCTGAATTGAACGTTTTTCACCTAACAGCAATGATGTTGAATTTTCTTTTTTTCATTTTGATATATATTTACTTTAATATTCTGCAATATTATTTGATACCTTGATCCGATTCCCGTACTATTAACATGCTTTTGTTGTTTTCAAATGCACAGTCCACTATTTCATCACTACATAAAATACTTGCGAGTGAACCTAGATTCGAATGTATTTATGGTGAGTTTCAAAATAGTGTCATTCGGCAACCATTGATAATTTGTAACGAAATAACCAATAAAACAACCATTTTGTGTTGCTTACATTTATTTCTAAGCGTACTTTATTTGCCTACAGTTCTGGTTTAATTTAGACAGCAACTTCCCACGTACAATAAAACCGTTACCGCAGTTCAGTTAGTTTGCATATACGTTTGTTTTTGGATGAATTATTTATTGACCATAGAGATAAAGTGACAAAAGACAAAAAAAGTAAACATCATCTATTTGCTTTTACTCTATGCATAGCGGAATAAATCGAAATTCAAATTCAAACGGAACAAAAGCAAGTACACGGATAGTAAACTTTTATCAAAATGGAAACAAGCTGTAAATCTAGTTGTAGGTATTATTAACATATTATGAATTGATTCACACACGATAGGAGTTTACTTAACCTGTATTTTACTTAATTTCTTTTGTTATAAGAAGATATTTTTATCGTGCTTGAATTTCAACTGTTTAGTATAAAAGAAACTATTGTTGATTTTCATTACACGACTAAAATTGACGTTAAAATTTAAATTACATATAAGGTTTCTATTTGAAAAAAAAGACGTTATAGACATACTAACACATATTGTACATTAACAATTTATTCCTTCATCAATACGGTTCCACAGATTAATAATTTTGTTTCTAGGAAAATATAAGGGTTAAATATACTTAATTTGGTTTATGTATCAATTTCAATACAAAATTATTGTAGTGAAAATGTATTTTCTATAATGGTACATAACAACTGTTTTAATGTTTAATAATAATTGTTGGCGTATGTGGATTGATTGGTTTTCTGATGTTAGTAAATTTTATTTGCTGTGAAAAGATTGTTATATATAATATTTAGCACTGGCCGTTGTGAAATTGTGTCACCGAACTTTTCATGGTAGGTACATTACAGCAATAACTAATTTCATTGAATTTATTAAACAGCTCTTTGAACTATTCGTTTGTTCGCGATAGTTTATTTAATCGCAATTTTACTCCGCTGCAAAATCCTGTAAGTATTTCCAAATGTTAACGGATGGAAAATAATAAAAAATGTAACGGCTTTAGACTTCTTTCGAAATCGGAACGTGTGATACGTAGGTTTGCTAATGTGAATAAAAGTAATTCTGAACATATTTCTTGGCTTTTGCTTCGTTAACTCCGAAGAGTAAAGAACCGGCCATCTTTTGTTTTCAATTATATTTTACGACTTATTTTGTGTTGCCGACCCGATAAAAATGTAGAATAATATAATGAGTGAGAAACTGATTTTTAATATCGGAATAAAACTTACCGGTGCCGAGGCAAAAAATGGCGTGCTTAGTTTTTGTCAGTATTTTGTTTGAAGAAATCGAAAAGAATTTCATTAGTAAAGTATTTATTTATTTTCCTTGCCTTCTATATTTTATAAAGTATAGCGGCAGTCGAAGACGTGTGTTTATTGAATTTGCATTAAATTAAGTTTAAACAGCTGTCATATATATACCGGCCATTTTTATTGTATTTTTTTACCCGATAACCATTCTACTTCAGTTTCACTACCACGCTTTGACATTATTGATGTTTTATTATTCGTGTCAGCTGTGGTTAAATAGATTTAAATTAACATCGTGCATATTTTAAAATACAACAAGAACCTCCATATAAATGTCTAACGCGTGCGGGTTGGTATCCGTTATTGCTAAAATTCCGTGTACACTCAACTATTTTTTAGACGGTTTTAAAATAACACTGTCCACTAAAAATAACGAATACCATATTTTATACGAGTGATTTCTTCTAACATGATTCTAGAAACAAAGAAGGATTGCATAATAACAAGAACATCTTCAACACAAGACTGTAATAACAAACAAAAATCTTCTGTTTTATTTTCATAATTAAGAAATTTAACGATAGCCAATCGGAAAAGTTTCCATAAATTGTTTTAAATGATTAGGGACGTATGGGCTGCATAATATTGTTAAACGCACGTGAAATCAGCGGCACTGCAGCAGCTAAACATACACAGAATATTGCACGCTGAAATTTCCATTATATTGAGTTTGACTGTTTTATTATTAATAAATAAATATAACATCTTAGTTTGAATAGTATTAAGTATAATGAACATGAAATCAAAATGTAATTTTAGCACAAGAATTACATTAATTTGATAAACATATTTTCATGAAAAGACTATGTATGTATATAGTTACAGCTATAATCATTGAAGGAATTTAAGCTAATATTTGCAAGTGCAGTTTTAAGCAGTGCAAGATTTTTTTGTGATTATTTTACAGTGATATTATCTTTTTTGTAAAAAAAAAATTAGATGAAATGTGTGTGCTCTTTGTCTATTTTGGATTCGTAAAATCCGTAAAATCCGTTCCACTGGAATAATAATATTCAGTCATTTTGACAGCACAAGGACCTGGGTGCGTTGACTTCTTGCAAACGCACCAGTTGATTATTTCCGTGCCCTCGTATTTACTCTCGTTTTCTAAACAATCTTGAGATGCGAGATAGCCCCCTCGACTGCTCGGTGTCCAAATAAATTGCTGGTGATTGATTATCCTTAAGAGATATCATCGTTTACGGTCGACTTACAATAACATATTCTAAATTTAACATGTTATTATTATATGCCAGCATATCGCTACATCAATTTGACAGTTGGGCTATCTGGAAATCTTAAGTGGAGGTCTATGCGGCAGTCGAACTATACACGTTAATTATTATGGTGTTGAAGGACAGCAAAGAAAGCAAATTAAAAGTATATTTGATTAGCTTTAAAAATAAAAATAAAACGTTGTATTTCGTCACTGTTCTGGTAGAAGTTGGTAAGTAACAGATTCTAAGTTCTAAGTAAAGGAAAAATTTCAACTTTTGTGATAAATTCACTAGCATCGATATTTCTATGTTACATAGATAATTACAGTATCAAAATATATATGCACACAAGTGTTTCAAATTAATAGACGGGGACAATTTCTTACCTTTTAATCAACATTAATTATAATTGCCTATAAAAATAAATGCTTTTATTGGCATACTGGTGTAATCAATGCACCAACTGAGTTATTCCAGACACTCTAGGTATCACTGCCACCACCTCATTTAATAATCTTGCTATTTTATGGCACTGAAATCATTTCGTCAATCTTATGTGCAATTTAATGTAAGTCTAATCTAAAGCTTTTAAAGTGTATGCATCATAAATTTAAATTGAATATATAAGGTTGATTTCGAACAAAGCTGTGCTGTATATTTAAATACTTAGCGATTTATCTACTTAGTATCTCCAATACATCACGGGTGGCCACGATGTCGACCGTGTAACTTTTCCAAGTCGCCCGCCCGCTTAATACTTCGAAACGAGAATTGAGTGCGTCTTTTATTATCTATCCATTTTTGTTTCCCTTTCATACACGTTATATTCTGCTTTGAATCACTTCACTTTTTATGATAACTAAGCACATACGGTATTAGTGGCCCGCTACGACTAATTTCAGTATGGAGTCGCCCGCAGAGGTCAAAAGTTAGGCCATTATATCTAGGTGAATTTTGAAAATATTATTGTTGTGCATTTTGACTCAGACACACTTCATTAATACAGGACAGGTATACTTAGTCCACCGCCGAATAGGAACATCGACTAAAATACTTAGTATTTTTTGTAACGGTGTACCTACATAATTATAAGAATTATAAAAAATATTTTCGTTATTTTTATTGAAAACCGGATTAACCCTTTCCTTACTATGCAAAAAAAGCACGCGCTCCTGAGCTGTGTATCCGTTAGACATCAGGCAAACGGGAGTGAATCATGACAATTATATAACACTACTACAATATTTCTATTATTGCATTACTCAATGCGTAAATGTATAAGGGAGGAATACCTGAATTTTAGGCCGAGTATTTATTATATATACAGAGAATGTAAATGATTAGAAGTGTATGTGTACTATTTACACATCTTGGTTAAGAAAGGGTTAAACCGAGTTTTTTTCTTCGACGGTGAAAACCGAGTTATGAATAAGCCCTACTCGATAGCTTTCGTTAAAACTTACACCATGTTCAAAAAGCGAGAAAAACTTCATTGGTCCAAGCACGTTATTGTAACGACTGTTGCTCGAAACATTTCTAGTTTCTTGTTATCCTTATCACTAAGGTACAGACATGTCTTTTTTAAATAAGTATTATTTTAATTTCCGTCAATTTATTGTATAAGTCTTTCGCTGAAAAAAAACAGTAATGGAAAACTTTTTGCCGCCGCTTTTCTTTCACATTGAAAAAATATTTTTCTCTGGTTTTGCTGAACGTACGTGGGCTCTGCATGACGATCGAAATTATAAAAATACAGTAGGTGCAATGAACCGAGGTGTGAAAAAAAATACTACACTTCCGCACGCAATTGTATTATTGCCAATTTTCAAATGTGTCGTTCATTCACTGGGACATTGGGTCAATGGGTAATATTTTAGGAGGCCGTAACATTGAAAAGTTCGTTCGGAACCACGTAAATAAATTAATGAGCTGGCCAATCACACGATTTTCGCAACGACATTTTTAAATATTACTTTTACTTCATGACGAACTGAGAAATTAAAATCGTTTCTGTAATAAGCTAATTAATAGTATAAAGTAAAATATTTTGCAATGTTTAGTTTATGTATTAATTTACCTAACACGATGCGTATATTTCACATTTTTTTATTATAAAATGCAATATGCAACTGATCGATATTGTCTGTCATGTCAACACATGATTTTTGTCGATATTGCGTTGCGTGTTTCAGTTGTTACCCGACAGATTGATAGCGCTTGCATGAAATAAGAGATCTAATTTACAGATGGCATCTGCCGTGTTCTTTGTATTTTTGCTGTCGACATTGAATTTAGTAATGGCAAACAAAATCTTACCGTAACGATTTGTGTGCTTAATTTAAAAAAAAAACAGTAGCGTTTAATTTATATAACAATTATTTTCACTAACCAGAGTGATCGATTGCATACGTGCGGTGAAGTAGTCGTGAGAAGTGTGACTTAATTTTTTTTGAATTCGTATATCCGAGTTCTTCTGCATTAAAATCATTTTATTAATAAAAAAACTGGCATTTGCGCGTTGTTGTTCAATAAATCTATTACATCAAAAACATATACACTCATCCTTTTTTTACGCGATTTTGAATTCACACGATTTTTTTGGAAGGCACCGTTACGTTTTCTTACACATTTTTGATACATTTTTTCGTTTAAAAGTTTAATTTTGTAAATTTCGTTTTTACTTGATTATTTTTTCGTAGAAACACTGTTATAGGTATATTAAATCATTCCCAAGGGAGGTCTTTGTTTATTTGGTTATAGCTTTGAATCCTGCATAACCTAAACCTCCTGCGTGCGTGCAATTTGCAAGGCTATTTTTACAGTAAAACAATAGAAATCATCGTACTCGCTGCGTCGTATATTTCCTATATCCATAACTCAGAAATGGCTGCTTCATCCATTGTTATACCCGCCACGTTGGAATTCCAGCAATCGAACCTTGACTATTCTGTTCGAGAAGTTTTCGGAGGTCACCCTTGGACATCCTACGCATTTAAATCATTCAATTAGTTTACCAAACGATGATTATATTCTAAGAACAACATATTTATTTTTCTTTTCGATCGTTGAACCGGACCGGGGTAATGAGAGGCTAGAGGACATCACGTGATATAATTGACGTTTAATAGCACATCCAACGGCTCGTCTAACATATTGTTTATTAATTTATATACCTAGTGTTATGACTTGCTGGAAACCTAGTAAAACTAACAAGAGTGTAACAAACAATTGGTAACAGAAATATTAAATGAATTTATACATAAATATACAAGTGACTCAAAACTCATTTTTAGACTAAACTTTTCACTAAAGAAATTTCTATTAAAAATGTGGTCAAAGAAAGAAAGTGTGTTTTAATTGTGTTTATTGAAGTGCACGTTTTCTTTTTCTGTCTGTTTGATGTTTGCTGCCGATTGTCTATGGTACGACACACGCGTCAAGTTAAGTGTACTATAACCTTCGCGCAAGTGCAAGCATACGTTGTCAAAATGAACTGTATGGCAGACAAACAAACATTGATTTTTATATATAACACCTACTGTAAGCTAATTTTACTATAACCTTCCCAGAAATGCAAGCAAAAGGTTTGTCAACGTTTTATTGCAATCGGATGAGTGGTGTGGCAACGCAGAAATACGAACACACAAACATTCATTTTTATATATTAGATATCAGGTGTGCGAAAGGTTTATATGTCGAAACTCGAAAGGCCGCGTTTAAGCAAATTAAATATAATGCAAATTATACTGTGTTGTTAATAAAATAAAATAGCTAAATAAAGAAAAAAAATCCGCCAAAAGGGCACTCTTGAAGATCTAGAAGGCCGCGAGTTTACTCTAAAACTATAATAAATTACGTACTTACTGGGTTAATAAATATCAGTTAGGTTTGTTGTTGCAGCGGTGTCGACTATTGTTTTCATGTGACCCACTTCGGAAATGGAATCCTTACTGTGAGCTAGGTTAAGTAAATGCACAAAATAATGGATTTAGATTACAATAAAAAAATGCTCATCAAATTGTTTTATTGCGAAAAAGTAGAAAGCGGCACGAGAATGTTTTCACTTATATTATGGCGGTGAGAATATTGTTTCTCCGATATCTTCATACCTTGAACATTAATTATGCATTTTCTTCTCTGGTTTATATCGGACGACTTTGTTAATTTTTCATTAGTATTATCTAAATTGATTTTAAACTAAAAATATTTGACATTGGTAACCTGCCGCAATGTCAAATATTTTAAATATTAAAATCATATATTTTTTACTGGTCATATTTGTCTTAATTTATATGTATAATTCGAGGCTTAGGATCACAGGGGTCTATCTACAAAAACAAAGTTTTAATTTCACCAAAATAAAACATGTGATTTACCGGTGTGCTTCTGACATGAGATTTTAATTTTTAGATAATATAACCAACCGTTTCTTGTAAACGTTTATGTGTACGAGTTATAGCTTTGTGTCACTGATAAATATAATCATAGCATTGGCACAGTGGCGGATTACCCCATAAGCGCAAGAGGCGCACGCTTGGGGCCTCCAAATCTTAGGAGCCTCAAAAATAGCATAAATTATATAAAACCTTATATTTTAATTTCAGTTTTCAATATTCATTATTATTTTACAAATAGTTTTGTGGCACTTTTATGTTGTTCGAAAAACAGGGCCTCCAAAACTTATTGCGCCTGGGGCCTCCAAAGGCAGAACCAATCTTAAACCAAAGCCCCCGAATTGACCCTAACACATAATGGGGCAACCTATTATGTGCTACAGCTACGGGATGCAAAATGAACTAGCCATACACGTATTACGTACATAGTCAATAATTGTTTTAATTGATTGTTTATTTAGCAATTCGCAATTACGGGTTTTTTTATTCTATACATGCATTCAATATATCAGACTAATCAGCCACCTTGACATACTGATATACATTTAAGTAACATAGGTACTGCTTTTTGTAAGCGACGACCTCCATTACCTGATTGCATAGAGCCCTATTTCTCACGTATGGGCTTATTAGACACTAAACAATGGGGAAATAGATAACTCATTATTGATATGACCATCATCACGACTGGGTGCAACGCTATGCGCTCCAATGCATAGGGCAGGGATAGCGAACCAACTTATGAAGAAATTTCTGTGACACGGAAGTCAGTTGTCTGTAGTTTTTTTTATCGAACAGGTTTTTAAAACTATGCAATTTTTAACTTAACCGCATTGCGTTAAGTGTAACTCTTCAATTACTTATCATTATTGAAATGGGTTGGCTTAGAAGAATTTATGTCAGAAATGTTATTAAAGTGGATTCGAAAATATTTTCTTTAGGATTTTTTTATGATTGAATTCTAATATGGAAATGATGAAGAGCGAAATTAAAATTAGTCTACTCCCCGAATACGCACGTATGTTTGTATCCAAATACAAAATAATATAAAATACAATACCCGAAGCGAACCACTGACAATCTTGAACGTGTTAGACTTTCAGTACTTATTTCAGGCAACCCAACTGCAGCATTCTTATAAAAAATAATACACGTCTAAAATAGAAATTTATTATTAGAAAATAGTAAAATAAATTTTATTCAATTGCTTTGAATTCTTAAACAATTTTAAAGATTTCGCTTTTGATAACAGACTGGATATTTCAAATATGTTTTTTTAAACTATACTTAAATAGTTTGGAACCATCGCAATATTCTTCAGTAAATTTATACAAAATCGCAATATTTGCTATTATTTGCATTTTTAAATTCCTCATAACTATTGCTAAGTGTGCACATCCTAGAGATATGGTGAATTTCTTTTTCATGCTACAATTTGTCAAAATTTTCAGCGGTATTATATTATATTACAATTTTATTTATATTGCTGAGAAATCTTTGAAATGAGTTTCCAACAACACGTATTAGCTGATGTTATGCGTCATAATTTTTTTTTTGTAAATCGTCATACGATTGCATTTCCTGTTTAACCCTTTGGCATCGTAATGAAATCATAGTAATGAAAATAGTCCGCATCCGTAACTTCAATTCCGCTTATTCCCCCAGGCGATTTCTACGCGAAATCTTCATCCAGGATCGAATCGAAAATCGTGTGCTCTCTTTGATTCGTCCTTTAACGACAAATTACTATCAGCTAAATCTGATTGGATTCTCCGCCATTCTGCTTTCTCACCCTGTTTGCAATTGATAAGCAGTGTTCTTCGAATGGGGAAAAAATTATTTGTCCCAATATTATTAGCGATTGAGCAAAGATTAGGTCTATGAAGTATGATCATCTGGCAACTCTTCTTCTTCACTGTGAGCATACTAATCATACTAATACATGCAGTATAATTACGTGACATAATACCGCACTAATGATGAAAAATAAATACAGGTATTTATCTTATCTAAACTAGTCAGTTATGTATCACAAGCTAACTAACTCAATGCCATTTTCAACGATTAATGCATTTTACCTGTCGTTTTTATCAGTGTTGCCCGCATAGTAATTGGGTTGAGAAAGGAAAAAATCACGTTCACGATTCCGCTTCTTTTGTTCTGTTTGAATAATATTGGGTCAATGCTTTTGCAGTAAGCAACACTGGTCGCGGAATTCATTTCTCTGCGGTTTATTTTCTAGCCCAGTGGCAGTAGCGAAAAAGCAATCTACTTTTATTGCGAAATTGCAAATGTGTTGAAAATTTTGAGTCTAGATTTGTCACGCTTGGGCTAAAGCAGTTTCATGTAATTATTTATATATAAATATACACTGAAAATTACGTTATTAACATTTCATGTTGTGCTTAGATTGTATCTATGCAATTATAAAATATAATCATTGCATACTGACGCTCGTTGCATACATCGAATCGTGTTTTTTTTGTCGATGTGGCAAAAACATCGCAATTATGATTCTGCGAATGAAATCTTCATCATTTAGCTGATATTTTTGTAAGACTTATCAACGAAAAAAACATTATTGTTAAATGATTTTATAATTTGATTAGTAGACATTTTTAATTATTATTTTTCGCTGTATGATTGTTTTCACATTTCACACACAAAAGTGTATACTTTATTGAATGAAGATGAATACAGGATGTAGATAATAAAAAAATGTTAATTAATACCACAATTATTTAATAACTTCCAGCCATGTCCATTTATGCTCCCATTGTGTATCATATTGATACACAATTGGAGCACAATGATACAGTTAATATAGTATCTGGATACAAGTTGTTTGATTCAAATTGACAAAATTCTAGTCACCCAAACCACTGTTTCTCAACCGTGGTTCTCACTGTCTCAAAATGCGGGAGAAGTTTTTATTTTGACGTATTTAAAAAAATGCATTTCAAATGCACGTAATCATTAAGAATTGAGATATAGTTTTGTCTGTATCTGTGAATGTATGTATCTCAATAAAAAGAAATATATCAATCGAAGTAGTTTCTCAAATTATAAATCGAAATATATTTTTTAAGAGGGTGCGGAAAACATATTTTTAGATTCAAGAATCAGATCACTAAAAAGCACAAAAGAGCCTCTCAAAACCCTATTTTCAAGGGTAAAGTTAGAAGGATAAGATCAGGAAAGGACTAGCGTTAGTAATCGCTCTTTTTATTCAGTTTGTTTTTTATTTCTGATCATTTAGAGTTCTTTCTTTTCAGTATTCTTCATTTATTCATGTATGTTTAACATAGGAAAATCATTTATATATACGTAACCTATAGCTGTCTCTTGCAAAACTTCGGATTATCAGGAATAGCGTATTAGCAGCCGGCCATCGATGTTGCAGAATAGCATATTTTTTATATGTTGATACAAACTAGCTATTATTAATTCGTTTTTTTAGTAACATATAAGTGGTTTGCATTTTTTATTAATTTAGAATTAAGTCGGTAGATAGTGTTGTGCTCTTGACTTTTCGTAATCGCGAATATTTCTCGCGAACCGCCATTGCGTGCGTCATTCCCCATTGCCACACACTCCTACCAACCAACCAACCACTCACTCAGCTGAGATTACCGACTATAGTGACTACTACGCTATCTATGACTAGACTACGGATTAGTCGTCAACATTTTACCCTCGAAACAACTACAGCGAATTTTTCGTCGTAAAAATAGTATGACTGTATTCATAAAGCAGATGATTTCTACATTTCGTCAAAATAGATGCGTCATTAATGAAACGTGGGAATAGCAAACAAAAAAAAACTGTGTAGTAAAATTACGTATTCCGCCTGCGTGGTCGAGTGGTCAACGTCGTTGGCTACCGCTACGGAGGTCACGGGTTCGAATTCCAGTACGGGCAGTTTTATAAATTGATTTTTCAATCGATTCATGAATTTATGTTCAAAGGCATGGATGTATGTGATGTCTTGAATCCCCCCCTCCCACCCATCTTATCATATGAACGGGGCGTATCGAGAGCGATTAGCTAACCACTAGTCCTGTCCTAGCCCTTTCCTTCTATTCCTACTCTCTATGGAACAGAGAGGTTGAGAAACTGAGTAACAAGCAGTTCTCGTAGAAACACTTCTGTTGAGATAAACTCCATTAGGAGTCCATATGCTCCACATTGGGAGCGGAAATGGTAAAAAAAATAAAAATATTACGTATGATTTGATTTTATCAACAAGGATGATTTATCTATTTTTGAAGTATACATTAATTATTATATTCCCATTATGGTGAAACGTGTACACGTATCTACTGTGTGTCGATAGAGTTCCGAGTATTATACACATCAATTAAACCCAAGAACAATCGATACTGTACTTACCATTATCCACTTTTAATTTGCTTACTGGTAATACTAGGTGAAAAAGCATTATATAAAAAAAAAAAAAACTTATCCGTATTTTATTTAATATGACCAGAATCAGATGAAAATGCTCATTATGAGTGAGACTGGTTATGATCATATTAAATAAATATTGAATCGGTGAAAATAGTGACTTATTATTTCAAAAGATTTCAAAAATAATTGAATTATTTGGTATGTTGTTGGCGCCATTGTTTCTTTTTTGATATATATAAAGAAAATACTTTATATTACTCCTGTGACGAGCTACGAACTTTTAATTATTACACAAATTTGACCATGTTATATGCGGGCGAAGGCATTAATACCCATCTCCGGGTTCTCGCGAAAAAGGTATGCGATCGCTGATCCGGAGTCACGATCACGTCTTAGTATCGTGTCATTCCACTTATATCCAGCGCAGTTAGAGGGTTTCCCAAACCGCTTCGGCTTCCTCCACGATTCGGTTTTTATTCCTCAACCTCCCCACATATGTTGTTCGCTCGGTTGTTTTTTTAATTTTATTTTCCTTACATACGTCGGAATCCGTCATTTTTTATTTCTATTCATAGTTCACTACTAATATCAAACACCAGTGAGTAAACCACGAAAACATATTCAGGGCCGCTGAATTTAACCCGACCCTATCGCAGCCGATCTTAGATAAAGTATCAGATACTACATCCATATTATATTTTAATATATTATTACCCTGATTCAATCTTCATATATCTTGACTAAACTTTTCTTCAATTTAGTGATGGAACACAGGATTATTTACTTTACTAATATTTTAACTCTCGCGGCTCGGAGACTAGAAAAATACTTCTCTGCCGATGGGGGGGTCGTATAGGGACCCCAGTGGTTTCCTCATTATTGGCCTTATTCTTATGAATTTCAAAAAAAAAATAGTTTAGGGCTTTAAAATATCTCTCTGCATCATTCCTCATACATTTTTTTTTAATATAAAAATCCGTGGTTTTTTAATAAATAATCATATTTTAAGTTGCGCGTAAAAAATACGTCATCCCAGTACAAATATGAATTTGCAACTGACGCGTTTAGCCCAGCTATCCTACAAACGATCGCTTATTGCGGGCGCTTATCTCGTTATCGCGTATTTATATAAACTACAAAAGGTCCAAAAAACTATGATATAAGAATACCTTAATTATAAACATTGTATCACCCATATTAAAATAGATATTTAAGAAAATGTGGGTATTGGGGTCGCATTTCTTGAGCTTAGAACCGGAAAAGTTAAAAAAAACAGTGGATACATTTTTTTAAAGTGGCTAAATAAAAGTTTGTAGTGGCGTCAACGCTTATCAACGTTACTAAATTCTTGCTTATGGTGCCTCGTCGTTTAAGTAGATTACCGGACTTTGATTATTCTATTCCCAAGTAGACAATTCGTAATAATATTTACGTGAAATATAATTATCTATTTAATAGTATTCATCCATATTGACAGCAAACATTTTGGTTTACTCGAAAGACAAAAACTGATGTGCTGGCGAAGAATTTCGACTGACTTCGTATTTCACTGTAGTTACTCATTCCTGTATCATTATTTTATTCGTAACCTGTACGTTCTTTTTTTTTATAACTATATATTCGTTTTTTGCTGTCTGTGGCAACCACTGATGTGTATTTTCATTTTTTCCTCTTGGATCTGAACAGCATCGATTTAGTCTAGTAAACATTAAATGTCCTTAAATTTTATTTTATTTTCTCGCGGGGGAATAAAAGCTTTTCCATGCACGTATATTTTTTTATTAATATTTCAAAAGGTTGCTTTGTGTTTAATAATATAGCATCTGAAAAAGTACCCACCTTATTTTTTTGTCACCGAAATAAAATATAGGTTTGGGTAACAAACAGTACCTGTTTACCCACATTTGAAAAGCTTATAGAAACAATTTTATTCTTTGTGTAGAAATTTCTTTAGAAAGCGTCGGGTTTTATTTTTTTCTGTTGCTTGCCGTATATTTTGAGGCCTCGATTTGTAATGCAAAAAAAACATTCTAGTCAAACCCAACAAGACTATTGTGTAAAATATTTATTGTATTTTTTTTTTAACGAATACATCTATTTACCTTGATCGTAGGTTTTGGTTTTCAGGAACGAGTGTGTCGACGGTTGTCCTTAAACATTTACAAATTTGTAAACGTTCACGGATCATGCACCAATTTAGAAAATATTGAACAATGCATTTTTTAAGCAGTTTGGATTACCTGGTTATGATGTCATACAAACTATCAGTGGTTTGAATATGCAATTAAAAAATAATTTTATAATATGTATTGCCCATAATATTATTCCGAACAAACAATATTTTCTGTTTTGTATGCGATTGTTTTTCATTTCTTAAAATAACATGTGATTTTAAAATTAATACAATTTTCCCCATAACTGTGGCCGGCAAGCAAACCACTCTACGCTTTGATGATATTGTTTTTTCCTCGAATCAAAGTTTGATTGCGCTCAAAACAGAGACACATACAGTAAGCTGCGGTAAAATTTGCTGATAATTAAAAAAAATTCTCCTTAAAAAAGTCTGTCCTAGCAAACACTTCTATAACAGTTCCCTTTACGTGGTGAACAAATTAAAATTAGGCGATTATATGCACTGGTAAGCAACAGTTCTTTCTTCATGTGGTGGAAATTTAAAAGTTAAAGTATACAAAAAAAATCACCAAACAATTTCCGCAAAAGCACATTCGTTAAACATTTATCTTGTTTTAATAATTTCTGTTGCCGATTAGTTTTTCTAGTCAATGGATATATTCCATTGTTAGGATAAATTTCCTTTGTGCAAAATATATCTAGTAATGAATTCTGAAAAATTCTTGTTATAATATACTTACCGTAAGTCTGCACGATGATGATTTAATTATCTATTTAGTTCTTCCATATTTACTACCAATTCACTTAGCATTAATTTAAATCTGTAACTGCATCGATTTATTTGTTGACTTGTCTAACGGGATTCAAATGCAACTATGTTAGTATTGTTTATATATTATCTTCCTTGTATGGTAAGTTGTCTGGCCTAAAGGTGCAACGCGGTGGTAACTTATTGCTACCGACTGCACTTGGTAAAGGCCCCAACCTTATTGTCTTGTTTTATCTATTCGTGAATCTTACAAAATGGCGGTCGCAGGCGCCATTTTACTTTACATCAAGGTTATCTTGACGACAAGAACATTTTTAGGGTTGTCAGTGTTCGTGTTTGAGCAAATGTTGCAGTTGAAAACACATGTAACTTTTTGATTCGGCATATAGGTATTTAGATTCCAAAAAAAATAGTATAACCATGCATTTCATTTTATCTCCATCGGTGCTATTCCCACGTACACAGCACTTACTTTAACCGGTGTAAAATACTCAACACTATCACGTTTTGAGTACACAGAAGACGACAATACAATTACGTAACGAGTTTTTCTGACCGTCTAAAATAAGTGTATGTGCGTTTGGAATAGCACCGCATGTATTTGACTTGATTACATTCTTACCGTGTAAACTTCAATTCACTCTCTTATGTAGGATCAAAGCCCCCTATAGTCAAAGCCATGCTTAGGGCTTCCAAACCGGTTTAAACCGAAACCGGTTAACCGGTTTTTCGGGTGTTTTTAAATAAACCGAAAACCGGTTTATTTTGGGCGGTTAACCGGGTTAATTAAAAAATCTTTTCCTGCTTTGAACACCACGAGCTTTTATTTAACTATTCATATGTAGAGTATAAATATATAAAAATGTTGTATATAATAATAGTATTATAAGTAGTACAATATAATAAAGTATTTTACTGTTCAATTGTCTAATTTCTGTGACATATTAATAACAAGTATGTAGTCGAATTCATGGACAACTATACTGCTTTCAATTTAACATCTGTAATACGAAAGGATTCTTAAAATATCAATGATAATAAAACAAGTGAACCTTATTGAACCAAAAATACGTTAATCTTTATATCTTTTAAATGAAAAAATATCCGAGCCGAAACTTGTAGTGTTACAAAGCAATTTAAATATTAGTAAACAAAAATTTATAATGTACATTTTTTTCACGTATTCATTTGATCTTTATTAGTCGGATTATTTATAATTATTAACAATATAATATTGGATATGGAACTTGAATATTGTATAATATATACGATTGCTATTATTCCAAGAAAGTAGTAGGTACCTGAACTTAAAAAGATGGCAATTTGTATCCACTTTTTTTGCAGCATTCATACATAAAAAGGTTAAGTGACTAAGCCCATGTTTTAATATATCTTTCAAGTTATAAAACAATTCAATTTTAAAACGTTTTATTTTTATTTTCTAACAATCGGTGCCATAAATCATCGGCTACTTTAAGGGGTCGGTGTCTTTCCAATATGCACATGTGCAAACAATAATAATAATAAAGACGAGCAAAAAGGTTTTTGAAGTGTTATACAGTTGAACACTAGCTGAATATGCGTTACATTTCTTTTAAACAATTGTTTAAAAATGTGACAATGTTAGGCATACAATCGTAAGGACACGAATGCATGTCTGCGTATAGTGAAAATTAGTAGTTACTGACAAAATTACTAATATTTATAATAGGATATATATATTATAGGGTTGTAAAATAATTGCGCTTGTGGATTGGATGGTTTTCACTGGTACAAAGTGAACTTGATTTTTGATTTTGTTGAAAATATCACAAAATACATATTTAATATATTTCAAATATGCTATCACAACCATCTGTGCATATTATATTTTATTTTAGTTCAAAAATAAAATATTGCAGCCAAACTAAGTTCTATTGGAAGCTACACACACTACATACGTATAAGTAAAAATGATCTAACCGAAAGTTCATTTAATTCTAAGCCTGTATAATAAGGTATATTAATATACAATATGTACTACATAGTTATTCCATAAAAAATGTTTTTTTATTTTAGTTATATTTCACTCATGACGAGTATTCTCAACTGATTTCTAAAATGATAAATGTGAAATTAGTATAAAGGAGCGTTTTATTATTTAAAAAAAACTAAACACCAGAAAAATCATTATTTGATGACACTTAAATAACATTTTTTTTAAATAAATATCTTCTTTAAATACAAATATATTTTTTAACCATGCCCACTCCCAATGTGGATCATATGGACTCCTGGTGGAGTTTATCTCAGGTGTTTTCACGATAACTGTTTGTTACTCAGCTGCTCAACATCTCTTTTTTCTAAAGATAGTAAAAATCGAAGGGTAAGGCTAGATTAGGACAAGTGACTAGCTAATCGCTCTCGTTACGCTTCGTGCAAGAATTCAAAACATCACAAACTTCACAAACATCCTGGCCTCAAACAGAAAATCATAAATCGATTGATACATTCAAAAAATATATATAAAATTGTTTGTGCCGGGATTTGAACCCGTGACCTTCTCAAACAAAAACAGCGATATTTTTATCTACTTTCTAATTTTATGCACTTATTGACTGTTTTTTAAGTAATCAAAATACTTTTTTTTGAAACATTGGTTAGTGTGGTACTAAAATTGGTTTTTTGAAAATAAATCCGGTTTAAACCGGTTACCCGGTTTATTTATTTGAAAAAAACCGAAAACCGGTTAGTTTAAATGTCCGGTTAATTGGAAGCCCTAGCCATGCCATTAGGTTGAAAACAGGTACTTTTTTCAGATGAGCGGGCCGGCGTCATAATTTTCAAAGTAATATCACGTCATTATGAAACCATTTATTACTATTATTTTGAAGCAAATACATATATATATTGTAATTATATATCTTTTCAATTAAATCATTTTTTAAATAAGAAAAAATCACATTTTCTAAGGTTTTTTAATAAAAATCTCTGAGAACAAAAGCAAACAAAGATGCCAAATCATTTTATTTAAATTATTTTTTTTACAATATTTCAATACAGAATATGAGGTTGGATAGTTCATTAAAAAAACCAACGTCATTATTGGGATTTTAATCAATTAATATTAATCTCGAAATTTATTTGTGCACACTGGTTCGTCACTCAATCTTTCCATAAAATTTCTCAAGTCATATCAGTAATGAAAAATCAGTAAGTCAAACCAGGGTAGCACAATTCACTTTATTATTTTTTTTATATTGTTATTGATTAAATCGTCATTTACTTGGTATATTGCCATCATTATATGATAAAAGACGAAGCATGTATTTCATAATATCACAATAGGCGTCAAAATCTTATATAATATTATATGAATTCCGCTTGTTACCGTCGTTTATGTAATTTATAATTTATATTTTATATAATTGTGATACTTAATAGTGGAAAGTTAAATTTTATTGGTTTTTACCATACATCGCATATCTTGCCATCCGCTATATTTCTTACAATCATTACTTAATTTGCATATATGGCCCTTCCGATGTATCGTAAATTGTAAATTAATAACACCAACGAATCACAGAATATCCATACGAGAAATCTTTCAAACATACATGTTACATTTAACGAAAAATAAGCTCACAAATTGGAATTTAGAGTTGATGTACGTATAACCGCCATACAATTTGTTAGTAAAGGCAGGGATTCAACGGCCAGCTCAGAATTTGCTGCTTTTCTACAGCACTGCTTGGAACTTAAGACTGCTATGGTAGGATGCATTTAATCGACATTCAATCTACTACACTAGGAAAAATAATGTCAAACGTAGGTGTACGTATTTTGCAAGAAATTATTACGGTGGTATTCCGCTGTTCAAAACGATCGTCGGGTACTATCAATAGTATTCACTCGGTGGAACTGCACGACGGTAATGCCTCTTTTATACCTACCGATACAGTAAACTCGGCGATATTCTAATAAATCTGAACGTAAAGTACAGTACTTAGCCTAGTGAGCCGGCAAGTGAAACGAGTTTATTATTTTGTTTTCAGAAAATAAAAATCTTCATTATTTTCATTTTTTTTTTGCTGTCCTTTGGGGCTTGAATTCAATTGACATATTATTTGAAAACATTTTTCATTTTACCACCACTATTAATGTTGAAACGGTATTGAATTGAACTGATTCGCTAAAGACATATATAATAGGTGTAGACTAGGGATTCTGTGTCGAGACGTCCCGGGACTTTGTTGTTAAATGTCCCAGGACTTAAGACAGCCAAATTGTACATTTTAATTTTGAAAAAACCATTATAACAAAATAAAATTGGATACAAGCAATCGCTAATGTGACCTAAAAAGTTATTTTGACTTAAAATAAATTTACATTAGTGTATATGCTCGAGGTCAGTTTTGAAAAAAATGCATTATATTCAGGCTAAGGATTAAAGGCCGGGGTTTTTACAAAATTAAGTATGAATATATAAAAAGGATCTTATAAAAGAAACAGCTGTTTGGATTTATAATTGTAGAAGTTTCAAATAACATATATTTATATATTGTTATACGAAACAACCATTTTTGATGGGTAGAGACATGCAGAAATACAAAAAAAACTTAGACACGTGTTCGCTTTACTACTTTTGCGGCTTAGGGTCATCGCACAGAATTCCAAGAAATAAAGAAACCGATAGTTATTTCTAGAAAATGATGTTATAAATCAAGGCAGCTTATAAATGTTTTATTACCAACGGTTCTGCTGGGACTAATTGATTTTCGAAAAGAATACACCAAAGATTTTGACAAATGCTCCAAAACAATATATTTGAAATACGGAGATAATTTACTACAACGTCTTTTCTCCGCGGAAAAAGATATCGAGGTATCTGAAGAAAATATCGATGATGAGATAAATATTGCAGAACTGTCACTGGAAGAAGAATTAAATAGAAATATTACAAAAAAAAAGATTTCTCCATTAAAAACGAAAAAACTAAACGAATTTAAGATTTTAAAATCAACTAAAGAACGGACACAAAGATTTTTTTATATATATATAAAGCTTTGCTAAACATTAAACCAACATCGACTGAAAGTTTTCTCGACAGCAACAACTTTTATTACAAAAATAAAAAATCGGCTGTCTGATTCGTCATTAAATTCATTATTATTTTTAAAAGCATACTTTGATAAGCAAAAATAAAATATTAACTTTTGTGTAAATAATGCATACTATGTATGATTTGAGGTTGTGATTTTATTATTGAATTAATTTTATATTTTTATTATCAATACATAAATGTGTTCAAAAGATGCATTTTTTTAATTAACGCATACTTTCGTCGCCCTTTTAAATTACGCATGAAAAACATATATACGTTTAACTGCGTAAAAAACGCTCAAAAAAGTTAGTTTAATTGAAACAAAATATTAAAAAACGTTTGGGAGAAAGATATCTCCATTTATGTTATTAGAAGTTTGTTTAAATCAATTCGTAATTGTATAAAAAATATTACTGTAGCAAAAAAAAAATAAGAAAATATTATTATTAAATGTTCATACCTGATGTTGTTTTATTTACAAATGTTTTTCACTATTGTACAAAGTTACTAATGTCTCAATAGGACAAAAAAGGTATAAAAGCTGTATTGTGATTTGTGAAGTAACGGTCATAATTTTACCCAATTCATTGTTATTTTTTCAATACATGTACCGTTATTATCCCTTTTTAGTATATAATTTAAATTAATTTATAATTTTATTGATGGGGAAATAAAAGTCCCGGGAAGTCCCGGGACTTTGAAAAACCCGAGACTTCAGAATCCCTAGTGTAGACTTAATATTGCTTGGTCTAGGATGTTCGGGAGTGTTGTCGTTTGGTGTAAATGCTGCATAAACGATTGCCGGGTGACATGAATTATGCTCCACATAGACAAGAAAAGGAAAAAAGAGAGTAAATACTAAAATAATGAATGATACATCTCGAATTACACGGTCTACAAAATGTTTTTATTATATTACTCATATATAGGTATTATTATATCCTTAAATTTGACAACTTGTTGTGTTTCAAAATGTGAGACGATTTCGCCTCTTCGAGAAGTATCGTCAGAAATAACATTGCAAAGTTTACGAATAAAACTAAAAAAGCTACCGCTGTTAAAAAAAGACACCCACTTTATATAAATGAATTTATATTACAAAATATAAATGTCTGCAGAAACTGCATCGTCCATATTGAACGAAAAACGACTTTGTCCGATGGCCATCACTTCAATCGAAAAAAATACGTTTTGTTTTTTTTTTCGAATTTAGAAAGTGACAGTAATTGAAGTTAGATTGTCGTATCGCGGCATGGTAACAGTTCATATCATATTATCGTGAGCTCGTGTATTTAAATTATTTTATTTTTATTTCTTGTATGATATATTAAAAAAAATATATGAACGTTCATACATACATTACTTTTGTATCCGTGTAACGACAATCCAACACATCGACAAAAAATATATTATATTACTTTTAAAACATAGATAATCGTCGGTATCAATATTTTTTTTCAATGAATTAAAATCAGCAATAATTGTTTTATTTGTCAGTCGTTAAACAGTTGGTTGAAAAAATAACAGAAACAAATCTGATCGCGATACAAAGCGAGTACATTTTTAATTATTAATAATCCTTAGTAAAGTTTTTATACGTTTGATACGTTTTGCAGAAAACACAAATCAACTTTAAATAAAAAAATGGGGACACGTTCGAAAATTTACTAAAAACGGAATTGAAATTAAAATTAAGCCTAATAATAGTTCAATACACTTAATAGAAAATCAAGAATCCGCTGCGGATGGACTTGACCCTGAAGACCTTGGAAAGCCGCAAGTTCCTAATCTTAAAACATAGACCCAAAGATTTGAGAGAATCAGGCTGGAGATAATAAGTGATACCAAACAGACTGAGTGCTACAAACAGTGTGCTTACGTGTAATGTATAGTTAAATATATTTTTACTTCATGCTTTGTTTACTGCATTATGTATGTGAATGATCTGCGTTGATCGATATTATTATTTATTCAAAACTATCATTTTATCTATTTATCTATAGTCAGTTGGCGAATGGGCCTATCTGCATTTTCTTCCACGTTAAAGTTTTCTTCCAAAAATGTTTTAAAATACATTAATCGTCAATTTGGCATAAAAATTCAGCAGCCATTACACTACAAATGATTGAATTCAAATAATAAGTAAATTCTCCAAATGTTTTGATTTAGCCATCAGACTTAATAATGGATGATAAGGTCTTGGATATTCGTTATACATGTCACTGAGAATCTCTTGAGATTGACGATGTTCAAACGCTTTTGTCGTGACCCTTGTAATGCTGTTGGTAATCTTAATTAAATACCATTTTTTTTATATCTCAAATTTCTTAAGGTCCGTGAGGTTTAGGTTGCCGACAATTGCTATATAGTACTCAAATTAACGTCTTTATTTAACTGCTCAATTTTGCAATAATCCGCGTCGATCGTTTTTATTATTTTTTCAAATTTAACATTTTTTATTGAAACAGTTTTATCGAATGACGTAAATGTACAACTTAAAAAAACAATTTAAATGTCAGATTTAAGCAAACAAAAAACTAGTAAGAAAAACAAGTGGTTTTCATTGCAAAAAGAAGGCATTGTTATTAAACTTTCTTATCTGATATGAAATTATATGCATTGGAAGTACAGCACTTAAGAACCAGCGAACTGGCAATTTATTGTGATGATTGTTTTATTTTAAAAACATGAAAGTCAAATCTTAAAAAAGCATATATAAATCTTTATCTACGTTGAAGGTGATAAATTTCAATGGCAACGTGATTCCCCCTGAATGATAATAATAAGGTATAAAAAGTTTATTTCCGCATTACGTACCAAGAAGATTATAATTTTTATCATTTATAATTTAATGTAAAATTCTAACGAACAAAGGAATGACGTTACTGTAAAGAGATTGTAATGTTTGTATGTGATTAACTTAGCAATAGCATATCTTGCGAATGAAATCCCGGTTAATTCTTTATAGCATTTTCACGAGGTTGGTAGATCTATATATTTTGTTTTGATTGATTCTTGGATTCATCCTTTTTAGATCCAAAATCTAAAACTTTCGAGTACTTCAAAATATTGTAGTTACGTTATTTTTGTTTAACCATGTATGTTTTTCATGAAAGTATTTAACAAAATATATTATTTCAAACTTATACATACATTATAAAAGGTGATGCTACAATAACATGAGTGACAAGTGACATCGGAGTGTTGCTTTTTTCACACAGTACATATTTGAATTATTGATTCAATCAGTATTTTACCTTCCCTCATATTCCAGGTATATTTTTTCATGCCGCAGGTGGTCGACTACAACATTGATGCTTCAGAATATGCCAGAAGAGAAAGTTAAGAGTTTACTGTGCATTGTATGGCAGAAAGTCTACGACCCGCCTTTCAGACACTTAAAAGTAGTTTTGTTTACTGAACACCCACAATCAATATTCATATAGGGTTGTTCTCATTTTTCCTCCCATTCAAAGTCTTCGACTGAAAGAATCTTGGTGGTAATTATTTTAAATACATGCAGGAAATAAAAATAGTCACGAAACTGAGAGACCGCCCGTTTCGCAGGCTCGACTTATAGGTATTGCAATAACGGTATCCCGGTAGTCATTTTGTTTTTTCAATAACGAAGTACTGGTTTTGAAATTGAAAAAATACCGATATTTCAGTATTGAAAATTGAACCAATTTTTTATAAAAATATATACATATAAGTATCACACGGTTAATTGAAATATAACAGTTGTATCAATATTGATACGATACATAATCAATGAGCCTTTAAATGATGCACGTATTACTATTTTAAAAACCCATAAGTTATATTTGAAAATCACCCACTTATGATATATTTGTAATTGGCTGTATTTTATATGAATACCGTACTACATATTTCGATTTTCTTACTTAGTATTATGATCTAATTGGCAGTATCTTTTTTGCTTTATTTAAACATTTTTGTAATACCAGTATTTAACACCTCCATGCCCATGATGCTGTCGTAAATAGTTGAGCCATTAAATCATTCAATTTTTCTCTTAATATTGTCAATAAGTATTTATCATTTTTAGGTAATCTAGCATATATACATTTTTAAAATTATTTTTCTTCTAACTTAGGTTTAAATACTGTCAATAAACAGTGAAACTGAGATGCCATCATGGCAGGGAACGTGATTTTTTAGAATGGCACGTTACGTGTTAATATGAAATACCGGTATCAATATCCATATCCACAAAGTTTAAGAAGCTACACATACATAGGTATAGGTAGGGGTAAAGGATAACGAAAGCGTGCGAATTCATAGAATCTATACTAAAATCTGCAAAATATACTAAAAAATATTGTTTGTTAAACTAGTTTTTTTTTATTCTAACAGATTCTGTGACACATAATTGTTTATTTTTTAATGCCTTTTTGCGAAGGAAATACTAATTTATAAAAAATATACAATGTTATCAGATAAGACTATAATCTTTATAATCTGTTTTTTAAATAGGCAAGTGTGAAATAAGCGTGTTGGAATAGAGGTTGATTTCGAAGTAGCAGTTCGATGAATGATAATACTTTTTATAGATATATATTTTTTCCAGATTTAAGTCTACAACGTGGATCTGAGTCACGTAAAGTGTGCATTGTTTATTCTTGGAGGAAAGGCCTTATATTAATTAAAACGACAAAACAATACTGTGAATTATACATTTATTTTGGATGCTATACGATAGCAATAAAACTTATTTCTATGACTGGTTACGTACTATTTTTTTTTTAAAATAAATAAATAATCGAGACCAATCGATAGTCACGTAAACGTTTCACGTGCTTTAAACAAATTTGAATTCGCAACGTGCTTTTTTACGAAATAATAATAGTTTATTAGACTTACACGTGCTTTACCTTATTTTTCTGATAAAGTATCGATCGGAAATATAATCGTTTCAGCCGATATGGTTTTACATATTATTCATATTAATAGTACTTCATACTTACCGGAAATTTATGATTAAAAATCATGATTTTTATGAGTGCAGTTGATCAACATAACTCAAAGATTTTAGTAATATTTTTTTAAGTTTTACGATGCGATTTTTGCGCCCCGCATAGAGGCGCGGAAATCCTCGAGTCGGTCCTGATTGTAAGTAAAGAAAGCTGATTTTAACTTTTAATTTGTTGTTGGTTTTCAATTAAAAATATGTCATTTAAATGGCCAGTTCATTAATGATGTATCTTGATCCTGGTGCAGAAAAAACCCTGTCAAATACAAGTAAAGGACGAACAGTCATTTCACAAGTGTATCGTTATTTGTATTGTAATACCAAAGTACCGTTATTTCTGAATGAAAAAAAAAACAGCAAATATACTGCCATAGTAACGAAATCAAATATTTTTTAATATAATTTAATTTGAATTATTAACCGCAAAATAATAATAGTTACAATACAAGCCAGTACTTATGCAGTTGCTAGGTAATATTCCATCCATAAGTCAGATCGTGATTTGTTAGCGAAAATTTTATCTCTACACATGCAAGTATGTTTGTGTTTTTGTAATAGTTTATGAAATGTTATTGATTTTTTGATCTGCGATAAGTATCGTTTTTAATGTTGGTTTTAAAATAGTCACTTATCAGGGTGAGCTGTCGGCCTGTTACGAAAAAATGCGAATGAAAAAATATTTTCGAAGTATAAATTTCGACATAATAATATTGTCAGACTGTCAGTGAAATCTAAATTTGATTACAGTAAACACTGATGGAGCAATATCATCACATATTTTAAATATCGAACATAATGCATCTGAAGTATTGGTTTGTATTAAAATTTGGAACAGTTACCTACATAACTTGAGTACTACAATATGTTAGTTACCTGCCACCCAAGTTATGTTTGCCATCTTTATTCGCTTATCTACTTTAAATAAAATATTTTGATAAGTTTATTCGTGGTATTAATTTCACTAGCACTAGTCGATTTGTTTTGGTTTACATAACGCTGCGTTTGCGATAAACGAAATTGATGACGTTTTCGGAATTCCCGCTAACATCGATATCTCTATTCGATAACACGTTTTCCTCGTCGTATGTTTACTGGCAGGTATTTTGAACACCTACATAGGTACTTCATGTAGGTATCTGCTCATTAATGATTCAATGTTTCACCTATATTCTGCGAATTTAGAACAGGTATACGGAATTGAAAATAAACCAACCGTAATTAATTTTTCTCGAAGGGGAAAATGATCGTATCAATGTTGTTCTCCACAGTATAAAATTCTTATTTTCCTCACTGGTAACATTTTATATATAATTGCACCAGATTAACTTAATTGATTTCATAAAAATAAAATAACAATATTTTTTGAAAAATATTGTGTTTTAGATGAAAAAAAAACTTCAATATTTTGTCTAAAATTACAGGTAGATCATAATGCAAATTATGTATTGCCACTGTAGTAAAAAGAATACCCTGTTTCGACCTCGAGAATATTTTTTGTGAAGTTGTTTAAAATCACATCACATTTTTTTGCTTTATCATTTGTATTCATATTGCAGGAAGTAATTTTGTGTATACATACATGTATTATTTTACATTCTGTTTGACTTTTTTGCATTGGGCTGTAATAATGTTATATCAAATAATTATTCAATAGAAGTTTAATTATATGCTTTTTTTTTTTTAAAGTAATGCAACTTTATATTTAAAACAAATGTCACCATTATATTGGAAAAAAGTTTCTCTTTATATATTCTACCTATTACATCATTAGTATTTATTTTTTGTTGTAATAAATTTTGTAGTCATAATATTTATTTTCTTGCTTCAGGCACGGAGACATGTCCCATGAAGTCTGTGGTGAAGCGAGTCGGTGAACAACTTCACAAGGCGCTTAGTGAAAAGGGGCTCGCTCTCTTGGTCAACCATGGCATAAGTGATGATAAGGTATGAATATTTATTTTAATTTTAAAATACCTTAATTATTCATATTGAAATATTTTAAAACTATTTTGCATCAGAAATATTGCCAATATTGGTTATATTATACTCTCTTTAAATAGCTTTTTTTTTTAAACGATTTTGTAATAACAGGGTCCACTAAAAAGAATGAATACTATATTTTTGTAGGAATTATCTGTTCCAACATAATTCCTAGAGACAAAATACACAGAAGCGCGTATTGGATTTCCTAATAATAAGAAATTCAACAACACAAGGCAGTAATAAAAAAACAAAAGTTATTATTAAATCCTAACACACTAGATGTGTCCGAATTTTCTAGCGATGAAGGCGATTTATGTCCAGTCTCATAAAAGACATTTTATATAATCAAGTAGCTATGAATAGTATTATTTTTACTTAATTAACGTACATATTATGAATAATATTTTATATAATTTACTTATTAGGTCTTCATTATTACCCCTTTTACACGATTTTCTATTCCCGAATTTTGTTCTTTTTTCAAACAACACTTTTTTTTTCTGGAAAATGGATAAAAATAGAGTTAAGTGTATTTAGCATTCGAATATGATAATATTTTTTCAAAACTATGTTTTTCTATGTCTACATATATGTATGGTAACTAAGTTTCGACTCGAAACTGGAAATACACATTTTTATTGCATTAGAACAGGTGTCTCCAAAGTACAGCCCACGAGTCTCATGAATCAGGGCTGATTTAATTTTTGATAATAATCAAATGTTTTCATTTACCAAAAAAGTACAATTGCTGACATACATAAACTTACCCATACTTATAAAATGAAATTTAACATTGAAATAGATATTAATAGATTTTTGTAGACAGCTGTGCTTTTTCTGCTGACAAGTATTGTTTGCTACTGTGGAAATATTTTGCTAGTACCGATATAAAAAAAATAAATATCAGATGCTATGCTGTATATTTGTCAAAATTGAATACTAGTAATACACATATAATATCTGTACATTGTGTAAATATGTTTTTTTCCATGTTTTGATGAAAAACTTAAGCTTTATTTTTGTCTAAGTTATTGGCATAAGTTCTGTGTAATAGGTCATCGCCCACCCGACTTAATTGAACGGTTAGTGTGGTCCTTGGATCAAACATATTGGAAACCCCTACAGTAAACCATTGAAATATAAATTATTTTAATTATCTTTTCCCTGAATATTACATAATCTGTCTATTCTGTAAATAAAAAAATTGAAATTATAAAATCTTCTGATAATAATCTTTTGTTTATTATTTTATTGCTTATATCATATAAATGTTTTATCAATAAACCCATTATCTTTTTACCTACATTCTAAAGTAATTATAATATTATTGCTAGATCAGTTGTAATCTCTGTTAACTTTTAAACTAGTAATATCAGACAATGTAATCCTCTTTTGTATTGAATATTCTATACTTGCATTCAATTTGAGATATTTTTATTATCTATTTATAAAATCAATTGTCTTGCATTTATACTAATATCCCAACATATTTTTATAATATTATCAGCAAATCAGTATTTAAATTTTATTTCAATATCCAAGAAGATATAATTATGTAATGATTATCAGTAAAATATAACCCACTGGGTGAGTAATTCTAGCCAGATCTTGAGAAACTGCTTTGAATTTTTCCTCGTTAACCTAGCCCTAGTTTTCAAATATTTCAACATCCGCAGGAAAAAGGGAAAACATCAAAATATCATAAAAATAAATGTGTTTATCTTGTTCCGATCTTAAATATATGTTATCAAGAAATTTAAACTTTTTATTCTTCATAGTTGAAAGCTGCCTATGGTGTACTGGATGATTTCTGTGCCCTTCCTGAGGATACGCAGTCTAAGTTCTTGCGGACACCTGCTACATGCAACCATGGCTATATCAAACCGGGCATGGAGAGATTCGATGGAGAAACCATGGTATGCAACCTTATCTCCTTATGATGTTTACTGAAAATTTAGTTAATTACGCTTCATTCATTTACAAGAACCGCTCAACTTGTCAAGAGTGTCAAGCTGCTTATGTTGGGCAAACAGGTAGAAATTTTAATGTACAAATTCAACAACATCTAAGATGTTAAAAAGCAATAACTTTTCAGAGTTTGCAAATCATTTGACAGTAAATGATCACAATTTTTGTTAAAAATAATAATGTTGGAATACTTCATAAAGTACGTAATAAAGGGTAAAGAATTAATAGCGTTTTTGGAAATTAACATAGGCGGACCATCATTGTTGATTTATTGCACCTGATTAAAGTAATTTGTTTATTAGTAATTAGTACTATCTCGTTTAGTAGAAAAGGACAAACCCTGACTTTTATTTTGTAATTTATAACATAAAGAATTAAAATCAATTTTTAGTTTATTCGTAAACCTTGTGATGTCAAGTCTGATGATGCTTCTTAAAGAAGCGAAACGCATGTCACATTTTGTAACACAACAAATGGAATAATAAAGTTATCAAACTCAATTTTATATGCTTGTAACTTAGTTCCTCAAGCTCTTCTTTTTGGAGGGAGTAAGAATATCAGGATGAGTTTGGGACATGACCATTGGACATCTCATCACTTTTTTTGACGCATCAAACACAAATCTTTAAATCAATTAAAAAATTCAAACCCTAACCACTTCAATTGAAGACAGTGCCGTTGAATTACCTACATATTCGCAATTTACATTCGGAAAAATTGAGAAAATGACAGCACAATGCGCCAAACTACAACAGTATTTCAAAATACATTTGAAGTTCGGTGACTATTGCTGTATGTTAAATCAGTATTATATTGATTTTCAACATATAGATTTAAGGCCTCGACAGAATCACTTGTCAATTACACTGAGAAATCTGAGAATAATGACTGACACCCTGTCACACTGTTTTTGATTGTTTATGATCAAATTACTGCACTTTTTTTTAATGTAGTATTTACTTCACCAGACAAGGTTGTCTGGTTGTTATTTTTTTGTGTTGTAATTTGAGATAATTCTATTCATTACAGTTTTTATCGACTATTTTTCTCAAAAGAGTTGAGTTAAGTTGGTAAATTGTAATACAGTATGATAAACAGGAAAATCATTTTTATGATTGCTGAATTTAAAATCTGAAATGGGTAAAATAAGAATGGTAAAAAGTCTTTAAATATCATTTATCACTCGTCTTATATTGGTTTGGGTGGATTAATTTCAATCAGTTGTACAACTTCAAGGGATTGGTAGTTTAGTAAGGGCCAAAACCTCCACAGATCCCCTTTTCTTTCTTACCAACTGAACTGGGTTGAACCCAGTACCGACAGCATGGTTCATACTACTAGCCTGGGACTATTATTCTACTGTAATAAGTAAAAAGATTGTTAATGGCAATCGGTATAACTTTAGCAATGACACTTAAATTGTTGCTATTTCAACCTTAGTATTTTTTAAATTTTTAAATTCAATTGATGATATGAACTGTGTGTGAATATTTTGTTAGATCTAGAACGGTGTTGTTACTTCAACCCCCCTGATCCTCTCTTCTGAGAAGAAAAAAGAAATCATCAAGAAAAGCTACAACTTCATTTGGTATAAACTCAAGCCCAAACCATACCAAAAACCATTTTATGAGATGAAAAAGAGAAGCGATATAATGACAAGTCCTAGTACTATAAACAATACACGCAAATAGATAATGTTTTTCAATTAACATATTATAAGCAATACCCAGATGGTACAACCACAAAAGGGTAGTTTTTCAGTGATGACTATGGGTGGTAACTATAAACGTATCTTGATTTATTTATTTTTCTTTTCCATTGCAGGAGTTTCGTCATTCCTTCAATATAACAACTCTGAAGGAGACTGAACTTCCAGATGGGAATCTCATTCCTGAGTTCTGCTCCAAAGTCGGTACTCTCGCCGGCGATTTCACCAATTTGAGTAGTCTGTTGCTGAAAGCTCTCGCTGTTGCTCTCGGTAAACCAATTTTCAATTTCACATCATTCTAATGTACAGCATCTTGAAATGTATTTTTGTTGTAGGGCCTGTATTATCATAAATGATTTTTTTTAGTTAACTCAATGATAACCCTGTTACATATTATGATAATAAAAATGCAGTGTCATTCAAGTATACTTAATGTTATAAAATTATTTATTATTATTAAAGTCTGCTCATTTCAAGTTTATTTTTTATTTTTAGAAATATGTAGATCATGGGGTCGCATGCATGCTATGCACCACAAGATATTTTTTAAATACATTTTACATTTTTCTTTCACAATAGCAGATTGTTATTTTTTTAATTATAAAATTTTAATTTTTTAGTATTCAATGCATATTTTTCCTCCAGATCTATCCCCTACTTACTTCCTCGATCGTCATTCTGCGATGATGAGCGGTCGCAATGAGAATCAAACGAGTCTCCGTCTCGTGTACTATCCACCGATTCCTCCTGTCGACGAACCCGGAGGAGGATCATTCCCTTGTCCGGAAGGCCTCGCAGCCGCTTGCAATGGAGTCTTCACAAGATGCGGTGCCCATTGTGACTACGGAACTTTCACTCTGCTCGCTCAGGACTGTGAAGGAGGACTTGAGGTGAGCCACTCTTTTTAAAACGCTTTCCTTTGAGAATTATTATGTTTAAGGCTAAAAAAAACTTTATACAGTCTTTTTGTGTAATTTTTTTTCTATGATAGCACATGGGGATAATTATAATAAAAAAGTTATATTGTCCTTACTTTTGTTTCATTTTTTTTAATGATATATTATTTTCAATTCTACTTCTTTCTCTCCACTGTTATCAAAAACCTAAACGTTTCGTAGAGATAAAGCGTAATGTTTCAGTCAGCAGTGTCGTCACTGAATATAATGTCTGAAA
The DNA here is from genome assembly GCA_031772345.1 of Himalopsyche anomala. NCBI lineage: Eukaryota > Metazoa > Arthropoda > Insecta > Trichoptera > Rhyacophilidae > Himalopsyche > Himalopsyche anomala. The sequence goes on from CM062821.1 coordinate 8,358,168, forward strand.
ACAGCAGCATAATAATTAATTGATATTGTATTATTCTTTTCAGGTTAAGCTGCCGTGCAGTGAAGTATGGCAGCGTGTTGGACATCTGCCAGGAGCTTTGCTCGTCAACACCGGAGAGCTTCTCGCTATGTGGACTCAAGATCGTTATCCAGCTCTGGTAATTTAAAATTTTGTATTAATCATTCATTACTTATAAATAATCTTGAGAAGAGTTCAGAGAAGATCAAAATTTTCTTTTGCCTTATTTATTCAGCGTTGAAAGAGTCAACACTTCAAGAAGTGATGTGTCGTAGAGAATGTTCCAAGGAACAAAAGTGAGCTATGTGCAAAAAAGTTACTTCTCTGTATGGTGACAAATCTACCTGATATCACAAAGCGGGTAAAGCGTATAAATTGACTAGCAAAGTCATGTATTTTACCATTCCTGCTTTTGTACCTGTAGAAATACTATTTAACTCTCGCGGCTCGGAGACTGGAAAGATACTTCTCTGCCGATGGGACCGATGCCGTCGTTTAGGGACCCCAGTGGTTTACTCATTATTGGTCTTATTCTTGTGAATTTCAAAAAAAAAAAAAATAGTCTAAGGGCTTTAAAATATCTCTCTGCATCATTCCTCATATATATTTTTTTTTAAAATCCGTGGTTTTTTAATAAATTCATATTTTAAGTTGCGCGTAAAAAACGTCATTCCAGTATAAATATGTATTTGCAACTGACGCGTTCAGCCTAGTTATCTTACGAACGATCGCTGATAAGCGGGCGCTTATCTCGTTATCGTATCGCGTATTTATATAAACTACAAAAGGTCCAAAAAACTATGATATAAGAATACCTTAATTATAAACATTGTATCACCCATATTAAAATAGATATTTAAGAAAATGTGGGTATTGGGGTCGCATTTCTTGAGCTTAGAACCGGAAAAGTTAACCTAAATGTGTGTGTGAGAAATCAATTAAAAAATACACCTGTACACTACACATCTCAGAGAAATAGATAGGAAAGTGGTATAGCAATTAAAAACACCAAATGAACTTATCGATTTTTTTACAGTTCCATCGAGTGATCGTGCCCCAGCAATCCTACGCTCGCACCAGAGGTCGCCATTCAATCGCATTCTTCTGTCACCCCGATGACAGTACGGCCGTGGAGCCTCTGCCTGCCCCGTGCGCTCCGCTGAGACAGCAGCCGCCGTGTGACGTCGCCCACCGAAAAGGAATCCAAAACCGCGTTGTCAATGCCTATCACCATATCCAGAAGAGATTCAGGGAGACTTATGCATGACCTTCAAAGAAACTCGGATAGACTGCGACTGATATTTAAATAATCGGGTTCAGGATGAATGTACAACAAGGATGCATTGAAAATTTATAGGTTCCTAATATCCTGTCTGAGATTATATAGAATGAATACAAAAATCTCAAAATTGATTTTATTACAAGTTATCCATCCGCCTTTCTTATAATTGTTATTGTTTATCCATTCATCCTGGCCCTGATTATAGCACAATTATTTCAATTATCGTTTACTAATAGTGAAAATGCTTACATTCTTGATTCCAATGATTTTTTTTTGTTAAAAATAAATAAAGTTCTCCGAAACTATTTCAAACAAGTTGACTAAATATGTTGAAAAGGTTCCAGATGCTTCAAGTACTTATATTATTTACTTACAATTTTTTAAATTGTTATAATAATATAACAATGCTATCATATTTTATCTTGCAAAATATTATGTACATGTAACAATTCAATTGTTATTATTCTGATTTTTAGTTAAATTACATAAAAGATTCATTTGTAAGAAATTATTTTACTGCATGCAGTAAATTCAATTTCATTTTAATTCATACCATTTGATGTAAAATGGTGTTACAAACTATTTTTAAAACTGAACAATTAGTCTGTTTGATAGTAAGGTACTTAGTCCACCTATTGACCGTTACACAGTGACTTGGTTTGCATACCAGAGAATATTTGACTGCCCAAGTTATTCACAATCGATGTCTGTATTCTGAACATTTAATTTGGTACTGTTTATATCCTACACTGTAAAAAAGGGTCTCGATATCCGAGTGTTCATTATATAAATCTCTGCAGTAAAGAAGTTGCGTAAAGCTATGGAAATGTTACAATACATTGAAACAATCAACTCAGTCATTCAAGGAGAAATCCTTGAAAAGACATCTTAAACACCTTTGAATTTAACAACAGTTTTTAATTGAAAAACTAAACAGTTTATTGATCTTGTCATGATTCGAGTTTCGTTCCTAATTTTAAACTGATATATTGAGAGGTATCTTTCTGCTATGAATTATCCTCGGATAGCGATTCTTATGTCTTATTTATGGATATATATGGCCACAGAAATATATGTTTATGAATAAGATTTTTAAATGCAGCAGTTTCTGTAAATTACTGATAAAAATTAAATAGGTTTTTATCATGTACTAATCGTTTTATTACAAGTTATCAAAATGATAATTTGCTCACAATTGTGAGTAAGCATTTTATTTCTATTTTCTTAATCATGTGTGATTTTGGACCTCTTGCCATTACACGCTGCAGTGAATACCCACGTTAATTAAAATCTGTACAAAAATGTATCGCTCACTTATTTTCATGTCTCAAAATTGGAATATTTCTACCCCTTTCTCTCTGTTCAGCTCCAAATAAAATTTTAGAAAGACAACTAGCTGCATTCCACTGTTTACGATATATTATTGTTTGAAATCATATGAATTTACATACAAGGTAAAAAAATGACTGATTGTAGTGATTTAGATTTTATACAAAAATATAATATGTTTGCAAATTCGACATTTACTTATGAATTTGAAAATTGGATAGAAAATAAATTTATAGATAATTTTTAAAATGGTGAAATCTATTTATGACTATTCGAAAAATCTAGTTGTTAATTTTTGTTTGAAATTGCCCTTCCTTTTCTTGGTTTTACAATTGTGACACAAGAATGTAATAACCCATCTCGCCAACCTACAAATTGATTTTGAACCTACAAACTCAAAAGTTTTATGTTAAATTTTCGTTTCAGTATTTTCGATATCCTATAGAAAAACAAAATTTATTATTTTTTTCATCCGTGGTCTAATCATCTAGCGACATAAATTTGTATGTCTCTGGTTTGGGATATTACCCTATCTGAAGCCATACACAAATATTTAATTCGACTACAGAAGAATCTAAAAATTAAAAAAAATTCAGTCTCCAGAAATAACTAAATTCATTCCAAATATTTGCACGAATTTGGCTCAAAATAATAAAATGGGTTTTTAAATTTTCGTATAACTGTGTCAAAATTGTTCTTTTTTTTACTCATATTACCTGTAAAATTTGTTTATAATTTTGTTTCATGTTTGTATAACTTATAACTGTATTCTATTTTTCATTTTCTATTGAAAACTTAAAATTGTACTTAGGTCCTGTTCAAACTGAACTTACTTTTATGATTTTCATTTGGTCCGGGTGTCGCAAATTATGACTTCTTACCATCTTTATAAATACGCCATTTTATGCTTGGCCAGTGTCAATTTAAAATTATAATAAATAAAATAATAAACCTTAAAAATGTCTACTTAATTTTCTGTATTAAATTAAAAGTATGTAATGTTAAAAATATTTATTTTTGTGCATGTCCATTTCATTTTATTATATGTTTTTTCTTTATTTTTTTTTTCTACCTTGAACCTAAGTATAGTGGAATTTCCTAGTATATTATTGCTCAAAACTAAAATCTTATGGAACTTTTTTAAAATTATATTCCTTCAAATAAGTCTCGCCAATTTCGAAGTTGTCAAATTTATTGTGATGCATTTTTATACAGTGCTTTTTTATGTAAAACATGTACTTACATAGATAATGTCGTATATAGCATTTTTTACAATAATTCTATGTCATATTATCTGTAACTTAATATATGACTAAATCACAAATAAATAAAAATAAATACAGTTAAAACCATTTTGCAAAAATGTTTTATTTTACCTTTTACAACCGCACTATTTCTGTTTCACTTTTTGTAATATTGCTCGGATGGAATTATACAAAGTACCAGCTCAAAGACTTCTCACAAAATTCGTTGTATGATAAAAAGATGTCAATGACAAATCCACACCTCATCGGTTATAACAGATATGGGTACATTTCAGAGCCTTTGGAAAAGATTCTCATGTGACGAATTTTTACGATTCTCAGGACTTGACACAAAGTTTCTGGAAGAGACCTGAGAAAACTCGAATTTTTGTTTATGCTAAAGTTTTATTTTTTATACGATTATGAATTGATTTAATCAAATATCTAATAATATAAATGGAGATATCTTTCTCCCAAATCATTTTTTTTGATCGTTTTTATGCAGCTTAAGTCTATATTTTTTTTCGTGCGTATATTTTTAATTGATTTCTTACACACACATTTGTTTAACTTTTCCGGTTCTAAGCTCAAGAAATGCGACCCCAATACCAACATTTTCTTAAATATCTATTTTAATATGGGTTATACAATGTTTATAATTAAGGTATTCTTATATCATAGTTTTTTGGACATTTTGTAGTTTTTATAAATACGCGATGCGATAACGAGATAAGCGCCCGCTTATCAGCGATTGTTTGTAAGATAACTGCGCTGAACGCGTCAGTTGCAAATTTATATTTGTATTGGGATGATGTCTTTTTTACGCGCAACTTAAAATATGATTATTTATTAAAAAACCACGGATTTTTATAAAAAAATGTATGAGGAATGATGCAGAGATATTTTAAAGCCCTTTGACTATTTTTTTTTTTGAAATTCATAAGAATAAGGCCAATAATGAGGAAACCACTGGGGTCCCTAAACGACCCCCATCAGCAGAGAAGTATTTTTCTAGTCTCCGAGCCGCGAGAGTTAATTAAAAAAAATACATTTTTTGAACACATTTATTTATTAATTATGAAAATATAAAATTAATTCAATAATGCGATGAACTCTTTCAAGATGTCTCGGTAGTCCAGTTGTATTTGACCCTTTGCATGTGATTTGTTGTTGGGCTAACTCTTTTTTAGTGTTTTTTTTGTAATGTTTCCATACTTCAGATTGATTTCTTTCCATTATGGGCTACAATAATAATAATAATATATAAACAACGATACCACTTATTTAATACGCGATATGTGAAATAAATAATAGCCTTCGAGAAATTTACTAGAAATGTTGATATGACATTCTGTTAGCCACACGTCAGAGACTGGATACAAAATATAAGTACGAACTACCTCAAAGTCAGGAGAAAAACTGATTTTCCAAAACATTAATCCTTCGTGTGTTCCTTTCGATTTTTTTTATGAATCAATTAGTCCCAGCTGAACCGTTGCTAATAAAAACATTTATAACCGCCTTGATATACATATAGCATTATTTTCTAGAAATAACTATCCGTTCCATTATTTCTTGGAATTATGTTATCCCATGCAATATTGGGCGAACACGTGCCTAAGTGTTTTTTTATCTCTGCAAGTCTGTACCCTACAAAAAAAAAAAAAACATTTGTTTTTCTTGGGGCTACCCTCTTATACCTGCTTTCATTCAATACACATCATTCTTTTTGAGGGTTTTTTAAAATGTACAATTTATTAGCACAATTTAAATCATAGTCTCGATTCCCGGGACATTTTACAATAAAGTCCCGGGACTCAAGACATTGAAAAACTCGACAAGTCCCGGGATGTCTCGACACAGAATCCCTAGATAACATCCACAAATAAACCGAAACAATTGTTTTTTACTCGATCAATTGCGCTAACTGGTTATGTCATAGATTTATTTGTCTGTATTGCGAAATCAGTGGCCAGTCACCTCTTTGCTGTGTCGAATTTTGGTTTGAGGTTGTTTCAGCAAGGTAAGTGGAGATGAGTCTTTAGATTACTGATAGTCTGAAATAGTGCAAGGACATCTTTGGATTTTCAGAATTATGGTGATATTGGGCATTCAAAAGGATTGTTTTTAATAAGTGAATGGCATTTTTTTTTGTACTACCTAAGAGTTTTACGTAGATACGAGTTATACGCCAGCACATGATCATGGTAGTTGGTTTAACTCATATAATAATTGTATGTACTCTATTAGTATACTAGGTTTTTTGCATTATTTTCAAAATCTATTTAATGTGCCCGTTATATTCCCATCGATTTCTGATGACACGGTGATTACTTCTCAACGGTCTTTCCATTTTGTAACGTATACACCACTACGCATATCCATGTACTGGTTAAAAGTTTCACCAGTTTTGGGTTTTTTATTTGCTGCCATTTCAGGATTACCTTTCCTATTTTTATTTAGATTTCCCGTGACAAACATCCTGTCTTTCGAACACTATTATAGTAATTGTCCACGAAGACGGAACGATAGATACCTTCAATTCATTTTTTGACAACATTTTTGGTATGCTCCTTTTCTCTCAATTCCTCGTCTGATGAGCTGCCACACACAATAAGTTTTATGGCCGAACCGTCAGACTCCCTGAGCATGTAAAGCTTGATGCCATACTTTTCTTTATTGCCGAATCAAAAGCCTACCATTCCACAAAACTAAAGATTCATCAATAATAATTTTTTTTTATTCAGCATATCACACAAATATTATAAAAAAAATCTTAGAGACCATGCTTTTGTTAATCAAGTACCAGTAAATCAATTACACAGTTCTATTTCATGCCAGGTAACGTCAAAAGAAATTATTCAATACAACAACAACTGTCGATTCATTTCATTTGATTTCATTTGGTCATCAAGAACACAAGAGGATTACTACATCACCAAAAAGTAAAAGAATTACCAGCCTCGAAGGAAGGATTTAATGAGCTGATTATTATTTCCATTCAAAATAACCTGTCCATCCGATGATGATATAATCATTCCGCTGTCTATCTGACCAGTGTTTAAAGCTGACATATGGATGGATGAATTATTTGTTGAAATCAAAGACACTGGAACCAAAGTATCGTTCACATTGGCATGGACTAATTGTATTGTCTTCAGCATGGGTATGGCGTTCGCATTAATGATGTTGTTTCGAGTCACAGGCGAGTCCGATGCACTAGTTTGATTGTATGAATCGTTATGGATATTTTCAGCTGTCATTTGTAATTTCTCATCAATTGAGTTTACAAACTCTTCTCTTTGCTTGGATTTAGAACTTGACGGTTCTTGTGTTTTTGCATTATCAACTGTGAGATTTCTGCTCGTTGACCGCAAAGCACTGATTTTTCGAGCGGCTGTAACAAATGGTATCAAAATAAATTAACTTAAAAGGTTAAAAGTGTATTATCGAATATACAAACATTAATAATCATTTATAACTTTGCTCCATACAACAAGCAAAACAGGGCGTTGCGAGAATGATTATCCAAATTATTAAAATTACAAAATCCTTGTTATGTCTTAGCATTATCTTGTCATTAATCTCTCCATAAAATAAAAGCAACTGAATAATAACTCGTCTAAAAGGAGTGGACTTCGTTGAAAATCAAGTAGTTGTACCATATTTTTACTTGAATTCTGATGTTTGAAATATTAGGAAAAAGTGGAAAGAGATTAAAAAGGAAAATTTTTCAGTTCTATTTTAAATCAGGCATGTCAAACACAGGAGAATATTTTTTCCAGATTTTGAAGATTTGGTTAATGAAAAACAATTCTTCAAAAATTGAAAATTATTCAATTTATTTCATTTGCAACCTTTTTGTAGTTGAAGGATTGTTATTTTATAGGTAGTTATATAATAAAAATGGTGACTCTTCATTTGAGTATTTTTATAATGTGGCCCGCAACTTGATGTGCAATAATTAATATGGCCGGTGGTGGTAACAAGTTTGACATGCCTGAGTTATATCATTGACTATTTATTATAAGGAATTTGAATTCATCCAAAACAAAAAAATATTACAATTGTCAAATACCAAACTAATATGGGCAAAATTATGGAAAAAATTCTCTCACCTTTGTGATGTGTGTTGAGATGTGTTCTAAGAGACGAATGCTGAGCAAAGCCTCGTCCACATGTTCCGCACACATGGGGTCGCTCTCCAGTATGAGTTCGCTCATGGTTTCGAAGCACATGCGAGTCAGCAAAGCCACGGCCACATTCATTGCATACAAATGGCTTCTCACCTGTCATTCAAATAAATCAGATTATTAAAAACCACTTTAAATTAATATTAAGTTTTTTTAAAAAATTAAAAGCTGAAAAATGAAAAAACTACATGGCCTTAAAACAATATTTTTATGAGGTAATGAAAAAAATCGGTTCTGTTTTGTTGTCGGGTCCATAGTGCGTGGACAATGTCGCTGGTTTCCGTGACTTAGTCACGAGTTTGAATCCTCACACGAACAGCATTTTTTTAATCGATTTATCAATTTCTGTTCAAAGGCATGGATGTTTGTGATGTCTAAAAAATCCATCTCCCTTTCAATCTTAAAATAATATGGCGTATCAAGAGCGATTAGCTAAACACTAGTCTTGTCCTAGCTCTATCTTTTCTATCCCTTCTCTTCCAAAAAAAGAGAAGTTGAGCAACTGAATAACATGCAATAATAGTAGAAAAACTTTGGTTGAGATACCTCCGTTAGTAAGCCATATGCCCCACAATGGGAGCGGACACTGATTAAAATTCCCTCCAGAAATAAATATAACACTGTTTTAGAACAGTGCTTCCCAACCTTTTTCATTAGACGGCCTCCTAAATCTGAAAAAAAATAATCCGCGGTCCTCCTCAATACAAAACATGTTCTGCGGCGGCCCCCAATTTGGGAAGCACTGTTCTAGAACATGAATCTATGACTATCTTTCATACCAGTATGTTTTCGTTCATGTAGCCTCATATTGCTGCTGGTGGAAAATTTCTTATTGCAATGTTGACAGCTGTATTTGCGTTCTCCTGTGTGGGTTCTCATGTGGACACGGAGCTCGATCGCTCTGGCAACACGTTTACCGCATACTGTGCAGACAAAGTTCTTAACGCCTGAAAAAATAAATGGAAATCTTACATGAAAAGTTTACAATATCTAGTCTGAGATGCATTTTTATCAAAATGATTGTTTTTCTATCATTTCAAAAGGGTTTCACTATGATTTTAACAAATCACTTTGATTCTTTAAAACTGACAGTTCTCTGGATGAATACAATATATATGTATATATTATATATACATTGGGGCCTAGCACCATTAACTTAATTTGTTCCATATACTGGTTCGTGGTATGAAAGTTTCGTTGTACAAAACTCAGTTTCCTATAGTAGTAACGAAGTCATATATGCATAGGGTTGTCAGATTTCTTGCAAGTCAAATCGGGACACCTACACCTCAATTTTTTATATTAAATTATGACATATTTTTAAATTTTTTAATATTTATCATTTATTAACAGCTTAACGACCGCTGGACGCGTATTTAAGTCTTTGAAAACCAATGGTTGCTGGCCGGCGGACGCATATATGCGCCCTACGTCATACATTCCATTCTATCAAAAAGTATCTGGAAGCTAGAAAATTTAATTTGGTAAAGATATCTCAATTGGTTTACAAATTATAGTGAATTTAATAAAATTACAATTTTTTGCGAATTTCTCGCAAAATTGCTCGGCCGCCAGGTGAAATTCTATAAAAAAAACGTGCGATCATTAAGCTGTTAATAGGAATAAAACCAGTTATAAACATATAAAAAAATGATATAATAAACACAAATTATAATACAATATATGGAGTATGTACAAACAATATTTAAAGAATAAAGACCAATTTATTAATATGTGCTGGTTTTTTTTAATTTATAGGTTACACCTTTTTTTTATTCTTCTCACTAGGTTTGGCCTTTTTCATTTTTTTTTTATTTGTGAGTAGATAATCATACATCTGGCAACAATTGAGATCATAATTTCCAAGTACTTTCAACAGTATCCACTGAAAATCTGTTTCTCTCATTCGTCTACTGAATCTCCATTAGCGAAAATATTTGTAAACCGGGACATGTGGGCATCGTGAAAGGTTTGTTCGGGACACGAGACTCAAAAACGGTGACAGTCCCGATTAATCGGGACGTCTGACAACCCTATATATGTGTCCCATTGAATGCAACGTCAACACTAACAAAAAGGAATCATATCATTGATGCGAAGACACATCATTTAAAAATATGGCGCGGGGATCAGCATTTTACCAAAGCAAACATTCAGTTTATCATAAAAAGCATTCACTGTATAAGGCCTCAGTGTATGTTCATTCACATAGACAAAGCTTCATTATTTCAAAAGATATTGAAAAGTCAACAAATACAATTTACGAAAATCGATAAAACCAAGTTCTGAATTTAACTAGCATTTTATAAAAATATAAACAGACAAATGATTTTTTATAATTAGTATATCACTCTTGATATAATGTTTTTATATAAAATCATGATTTTATTTTTGAATCGAGATTAATCAGTATGAAGTATGCAAAGATGAGCTTGTAAGAATGTATTATATTTCGCATGCATTTTTTAATTGAAATAAGAAAAATTACAAAGCCTGCATATTTACTTACTTTGCACAAATATAATAGGGAAGTAAAAATAGCATTCAATAAAAATTTGTAACTTGATGTTACAAAACTATGATTTGATAATTTTTTGTAAATTTGAATGATTTGAATGATTCACCCTCTGTCAATATCGTACATATTTTCATTATCCATTATATTATATCCTTCGCTCATATTTAAGAATATATAAGCATGTCATGTTCCCATATTAGGTTGATAGTCCTTAAACATTACCAGTATGTGTGGGCATATGCACTCTGAGAGCTCCGCTGTTAGTGAAAGCTTTCTGGCAGATGGAACAGCTAAAAGGACGTTCTCCGGAGTGGGTTCGAAGATGTACTGTCAGTTCACCGGAACGAGCCATTTGTTTGCCGCATATTGGACATTGGAAGTTTTTCACACCTGAATGAATGAATACGAAGCATTATTGTTTAATATTATGTCTTTGAAAGCAGATTTATCAGTTCTCAATTTTAGTAAGAAGAATGAGATTTGCGAGTTCATAATAATAAATTAGTGAACAATTCCCAGAATAACATTTAGTTTCAACAAGTCTCCGATAATTCTTATTAAGTGGTACTATTAGGTGCAAACTACCAGCAAACCTACTGACGAATCCAGTATAAAAAAATCTGATGATTAAATAAAAAATGTCAGGTCTGTGGCGTTGATGGCTTCCTTGACTGATATCACGGGTTCGATTCCCAGTATGAACAGATTTTTTCCAATCGATTTCAGTTCGAAAGCATGGGTGCAATACCCTCCCAACCTTACAATTCTAAAATAACATGATGTAGCGAAAGCGATTAGTTAACTGATAGTTCTGTCCTCGCTCTATCCTTCTATCTATGCAATATATACTATAGTTTCAGCAACTAATGAGCAGTTCTTGTAGAAAAAATCTGTTGAGATACCTTTATTAGGAAGCCATATGCTCCAAATTGGGAGAGAACATGGATTAAAAAAATAAATATTTTTTTCTTCTTAATAATACATACTTATTTATATATCTTTTGGGATTTAATTATTTATCTTTTTTTTGAAAGTTCTTTTACGAAAAGATAAATCATGGCTCCACAATCATTTTGTTGAAATAATACTAGAGCATAATATATTATTTATTTTTGATTATCTTACCATTGTGAGTGAGCATGTGGACTGAAAGGGATGTGTTGTTAGTAAACGCTTTGCCGCAGATATCACAAGGATACGGCTTTACCCCAGTGTGAGTTCTCATGTGCACCTATAAATTGGAATTTCACCACCATTACTAAAAAAAGATACACAACGCTATCCATATATCTCCCATTAAATTGAAAAATTCTTTACCCCTCTTGTAATTTTTGAGTGTCAAAAAAAAAAAAATCTTACACATTAGTGTCTTAAGTTATGTTCTAGATCAGCCATCGCCATCAAGTGGTCTGTGACAAAATTTTGGTATTCAATGAAGTTGTTTCAGTAACTTCTTTGGAGCCAAAAATCCAGACTTATTTCAAACATGCACAGCAACAAATATCACATAATAAACTTATTGTAATTAAAAATGCATTACCATCTCACAATAATAAAATGTAACTTTCATGATTGATAATTCATATATTGCATGCAGGATTGTTATCAATCAAGCCATTTACCAGCCACTAGAGGAGTGGTTTAACACCCGAGTCTTGACGTTATATGACTAAAGTCATTACAAATGGTAAAAACAATCAAAAGATAATTCTATAATGTACTTAAATTGCAACAGCTGATGAATTTCATGGTAAAAAAGAGACACAAAAAAAGTATTTGTATAATGTAACAAACATAATGTAGATTTAATTTTAAGCGCCTGCTAACAATTAATTTATTTTATTTTGTAATTAATGTTATAATTAGTGACTTTCTTACACTTTTTAAAAAACGTTTGACAATAATGCATATTCTAACCAGCCTATGTGCCCTCAGATTACTTTTTAACAAAACCAGGTTTTAGAACGCTGGTTCTAGATAGATACTATGGTAGATATAATCAACATACTTGTAGCGAGTGCGCTTGAACATAAGACTTATTGCAGAGCTGACACTGATGAGGTCGTTCACCAGTGTGAGATCTGAAATGGTGAGCCAGGGGCAGGCGGGCAGGGAATCTTTTCCCACATACTGGACACGGGAAAGGGTGGTCTCCGCTGTGGATGCGCTCATGACTCCTGGAAAAAATAAATGAATAAAAAATACATATTTAATCTTCTTAATATATTAACGTTAAGTTAATTATTTAAGACCATAAAGAGATGTTAGAATTGTGCCAATTATCACTCACTTCAATGTTCTCGGATCTGAAAATGCTTTTCCACATATCGTACAAATTTCAGGTTTTTCTCCTGTGTGAAGCCTGTGGTGTATTCTCAATCCACGGGTTGTGGTGAATCCGTTGCCTAATGTTTAGAAAAGAAAACATATTATAGATGGCGTTATACAATTAAGATTTAAACTGTTACATTTGGAAAATAGATATGCAGAATGATTGAGACGATTACAGTCGTATTTGTGTTAAGTCGAGCAGTAGTCCGAGTAATATTTTCAAATATAGTTACCGATTCATGTCCAGGTATAATTTATTAAATATAATATTTTTTGATATTGAAAAATATAGTAGGACCATGATATATATTCTGCATTCATAAGAATAAAGGGTCAATGGTAAAACAAGAGTCTCTTCTTCTCTGATGTTATGTGCAGCATGCGTTATTTTTTGAGGAAACCTCATTTAAAATTTCTGAGCTAAGATGAAGAAAACATGACAGTAAAATAAATAGGTTTTGATTGGTATAGAAATAGTAATGTTTGAAGGTGTTACCGCAAGTAATGCACTGGTATTTTTTGGAGCCGTGTGCTTCAGAACGATGCTTTACAAGAGCTGATACTGTCGGGCAACTTTTGGAACACACGCTGCAGTCCTGAGGTTTATCAGGAAACTCATATAATGCTGGAAAATGAACAAGCTATCATTGAAGCTGAATATTTTCAGTTTACAAGTAATATAACCGAAGACTGAATAACTTGATGCGAGGTGATTTAAAATTATAGTTTACTTACGTGCGTATACGGTTCTATTTTTCTTTTGAATATTTTTTAATATCACAGCTTTTTGCTTTATACTTCTGGTTTTTTTTTCTTTGGGAAAGGATTCATTTGATTCTAAATCAGACTGAAAGAAAAGATTTAATACACAACTACATTTTGATAATAGTGTTCAATACATCAATACTAACAGATATTTTAATAAGGCAAACACGTTGAAGAAAAATCAAATGGTTATATCGGTAAACCACCATACATATTGGACATTTGGTATCGTAAATTAAATTACTCTCTTTTTCAATAATAGAGTTTTGGTTTGGTGAATATTTGAGAAATTTCAATTTGTTAAAATAATAATGTTTGAAGCATAACGTAGTATAAAAATAGATCTATAACTAATTAAGTCACCTCATCAAAAATATCACATATAGAAGAGTCTTCCAAAACTTCTTCCTTTAAGTCAATTATCAAAGATGTGATAGCACCCTGTCGCTCTTCATCTTGAAGGTTATTAGTATCTTGTGGGACAGATATAATGTCATCAAGTTTATGCAAGGACTCTTGGTGAACATTATTGCTTTTTGGGGTTGATAATTTTTTGAGTTTGGAATGCTGTAAACAAAAGGTTATTTAGACAAGTTAATATAACGAGTTGATATTCGAGCGAATTGTTTATCAATTATTGATATACTATTGAAATTAATTATAATAAGCATCGGGTAGTCAGCGACATTAAATATTTTTGATTGATGAAAAGTAACGCTCAATTTTTTTTATCTCAGTCTTATCTGGTTCTTGAAAGAAAGTTAATGCATTTAGTAATTACAATTTCTGTGACATGCCAATGGGTTAAGGAAAAAGTAAAAAATATTCTGTTATAATTACCTGTTGTTTTAATAGCGATGGGTTGATTCTTTTTTTATCATTTATATTTGAATACTTAGGCAAAATATTTGCGACAACTTCATCTGATTGAATTTCCGCAGACTCTTCATTAGGATCATTTGAATCAATTTTTGAGTTTGATTTTTTTGCAGTATTGACATTTCGTAATTTTGATGATCTAGTGTTGTGTTTATGTGATGATTTTGATTCATGTGGTTTAACCAATAGATTATTTTTATCCAATAATGGATATATTTTAACTACACTATTTTCCAAAGAGGTGCAATCCTCATCTTTGACGAGTGTATTTTGGTTTGGTTCACCTGAAAATGATTAGGTATGTTCCTGCTTTATTATCAATTTTTATAAAATGTCTATGTGCACCTTACTCAGATGTATAGATAAAATACACTTTTATTGTTGTATTGAGGATTGTTTTTTTCCAATTCAATGAATCACACACTATTTTAATTATTTGTACATTTATTAACATAAAACAAATGAAACTGAATAGCAATAGAGGTTGAATTATATAGGGTTTAAAACAAATTAAAATGTAACACGACAATAAAAATAACATTCTGAAATTTTCTGTGGAGATAATTTAAAAGTGACGTTACTGATGGTAATCGGTGTCCAATTATAATTTTATATTCATGTACTAGATTCATATACATAAGTTAATTCCTGAAATTTTTGATTTTGAAAAAATCAACCACCTAAAAAAAATTCGGGTTCGCCTTTTGGTCTGCGAAGACAATAATACATTTACTGTTTGGCTTTTTACAGAAAATGTTTGCCGATTCAACTCTACAGTATGATGTGATATTAATGTCGAGAGTTACCGGAATCTATCTGCTTTTTACTTGACTGCTTGCCTTGATCATTATCCATGCCATCCTGCAAAATATTATTTTCAGGATTCTGTAGAAAAAGAAAATCTTATGAAGGAAAGTTACTTAGAAATGAATGATGAAGCAGGAAAATAATCAATTTCAATAGAAAAGAAGTAAAAGTATAAATTATGAAATCATGTCAAAGCCTAGAACTTTTAATGCTATCATGAAACATTTTATCATATTTAAGGTGTTAACAGTCAATTCTTAGGAATAACTGGAAAAGCATTATATTTATAAAAATAAAACACAATTTAATTACTCGTATTATTCAGTAGAAAATGCTTGCAAACAAGCATTTTATAAAAATTGTGGAATGAGTAAATTTTGTACAACACCCACATTGTCAAATTATTTTAGACCTTAACACATATTGATTATTTTGCTTATTGTAAATATAAAATCAGTAAATACATACGTTCTGTAGTTGTCGAATTGAAAGTATTCTCTTTAAAATTTCATCAGATCGGCGATTTTGATTTCGAAAAGCAAACACTGATAAAGCTCTTTCTGTGCATATATTACAAATGAATTGTGGTAAGCCATCATTTTCAGTCATCTGAAATTTGTCAATGGTTTTGTGATTAAACTAGAGGTTGCAAACATATATTGTAGTATGCAACTGTGACTATTTATTCTCTTAAATCAAATTTTTAAAAATAAATAATAGTACCAGGCGAATTAAAATTTGTATCTGAAAAGCAACATTCATTTAGTTATACCTATGTACTTCATGTAAATGGGATATTGACGAATTGAACAGTAATATTCTTTTGTTCACAAACCCTATAAACCTTGATCTGTGGATATTGTTTTTATTTAAAAACATTGTTTATAAAAATGTATTTCCAAATTGCGTTTCAAAGAACGCAGTTTTATTTATTAAATTATGACGTGTTTGGATTCAGATTAAAATGGCCATTCTCAATAATATGACGCGTCGACCGAAAGATCAAAAGCATTTTACTGTCACATTGACAGCTGCATTGTTATCAAAGTTTCTCACAGATATGATTTACTCGGGAAATATAAAAATAATATAAAATAATCAAACCGTTATTTGGGTGCAGGTGTAAATCAAATCGTGAATATAAGTTTCCAAAACACAACCTTCTGTATTCAATTTGTATTTAAAAAACAGGTTTCTCATTTCCGCCGATGGTGTGAGACATGATCTGCAAATGGAATCGAAGCAAGTCGATTCGATTTCTGACAGAGATTTCATATTATCCTCTGAAATAAATTCCATGGTGAGCAATACGCTATTTGACTATCAGCGCTTTCAAAAATATAGTCAAATCTAGTCCTAACCAAATATACGTAAAAATGTATACAAACAATTGTTGCCATAAACTAGTTCATTTAAACCCCTAAAGATGTCATATGTGTAATAATATATAAACAATCGTCGACTACTATTAAATATATTGAATTTGGAAAACGTATTGAATTATATTATCTTGGGACTATGAAAAACCATTTATAATACAACTAGAATTGATGTTTGTGTTAAAATTACATTTACCAGTTCACACCTCAAAACCTTTTTTCCTCCTGCGATTTCCAATGGTGGCTCAACTTAGACATTAAGAACTAGTTGAATAAAGAGAATTGTTTAATAAAAAAATGAAAAAGAATTACCCTCGAATAGTTCATAAAAACTGTTTAAATTTTGTAAGAGCAGGCAATTCTCAAAATCAAATGTTTGTTTACTTTGATTGTAAAAAAGATTTAGAATTTTCTGTAAAATATCTTTAATGGATTTAGAGAACATGTAATTCCTAGTGATCATTTTCATAAGGTAATGTTTTTGTTACTCTGTGTCGGTTCATAACGTCACTTTTTTATTTTAAGATGAAGCATTAGCATTTATAAAGAATTCATGAAAACTGGGGATTTAATTTAAAAAAAATGTTTGATTATACAAATCATTATGTCTTCAATAAACCATCAGCTAGCTTGACTCTTTTGCATAAGTCACAAGACACACACACTTTACTATTGTAGAACCCTAATTTATCAATATTCTATGAGCTATTTAGAAGAAAACGATGAATAGAAATGTTTTAAAACCTATAATTATAAATATTCATCAATAGTTTTGTTGGTAGCTCTAACCTACTGGTACCGCATAAAGAGAATTTTCTTAAGGTTTTTAAAACTAGACTCCTTACTGTTTTAGTACTGGTTTTCATTTCTCAGTCGGTTATGCTGCGATCAGGATAGCAATAATGCTGGATGGGATCGCAAATGCTTCTGAGCAGGATGATTAATTGGGGTAAAATTTCTGATAATACAATAATATTTGATTGATAGATAAGAGAACGATGAACGCTGGATTATTTAATAACGTCGTTATGTGTGTTTGCCTGTATAAAAAAAAATTCAAACATGAAAACTAAAAAAGGATTACAACAACTTAATAAAAACAACCTGTGCATAATAATATATATTTATTGTGATAACATTCTTAAAGCAGTATTATAATTGCATTTTAGTAAGTTTAGTGAGACACAGATTATGTTGTATAGACATTAGTCTATACAACATCAAAGGCCATCGCACACAGCCGCTGAACGAGTCGACTATTAGACACAACTAGCAGTTGAGGTTGTGGCCACAAACGGCAGGGTCAAGCCACTGGCATCAGACACTAGTTGAGTGCATTCGTAAGAGACGTTGAGAAAGGCGAGCCTGTGAAAATGGATTATCTGTTTCTAGCACTTGTGTTAGTAGTAATTTGACAAAGACAAACAGAACACTGCCAAAATTTTCCTCCAATCTTTACTTTTAGACAGAAATATGGTCAGCTTGCACTAATTTTTGAAGAACGTAAATTGCATACAGAAAAAATCCCACAACATAAAGAGGAATGTGAACTCATTCAATGAATTACTTCCATTACTAAACATACTCGCATTTTTGCTCTTGCAAAGAGACTGAGAGCTATCAGCATTTCTCCCTAATGTGTGCACATGCTAGACCGTTAGTGGCCACCACTCGAGCCCCTTGTGGAGTATACATTTAAACCTGAATCAAAGAATTATACTGCAGCTGAACACGTCTACTAGTGGCTGAGCTGTGGTCGCGTTTGGTGGCTGTGTCTGCTATGCCTCTAAGAGAATTTCTATTGGTCAAAAAATATTAAATATACACGTAATAATTTGATTATATTTGTACAACAAATTGAAATTTCTTGATAACAAGAAAAGCTTAATAAATCTAGGCAACAAACATCTTGAAAAAAAAAAAACCAAAAATAATAGTCAATAGAAAAAAACATTACATTTATGCAGGATTTTTAATCCTATGTGGATTCAAATTGAATTTGAAAAGAAATAATTGTGCTACCAGTTCTACTGACCAATTCTGTTGAAATAATAAATCATGAGATGTATTACGAAGCACATATCCTTAGAAAATAAATCACTCAAATAAATCAATCAGGAGAAAAATAACTAATAATTTGAAATATACTATTATTGTTAATAACATCATACAGTAAGTAAGTGCTCGACATATATGAATTCGAGTTACGTGAATTTGTACTTATGCGATTTAAAAAATAAATAAAAAGTTCGTTTTGTTTCGCAGGGCATGTTAAAATAAAATAAATATCATATTCACGTGTGAGAGATGTGTCCATTGTTCGACCAATGGATCTAGGTGTTATACACACATGTAGAAATTATTTTTTACAAAATGCATTTATAAATCTCGGTGACGTCTGAAGAGAAATTTTAATATCTTTCATGAGCAACGTAAGAAAGAAGTTGACAAATTACTAGCGAAGTGGTAGAAATGATCAAAAAATTCAACCGAAATCTAACAGAAAAAGATTTCGTTAATTTAATCGACTGTAGTTATTCAACGGAAATTAGCAATGCAGTTTTGATGGAACTTGAAGACCAGAGAAATGAAGACCCTTTTTCAGACAAAAAAAAAACAGCAAGACAGAGAGGCAATTTGAAATCAAGAAAGAAATAATATAATAGAAATAGGATTCGTTGACTTAGTTAGAGGCTTAATCAAGACTCCGATTTACATATGTATCTGAATTAATAAGAAATTCTTTTACATTTTGTATGTGTGTATGAATGTTCGTTTTATTTAAAACTATATTAAAACTACGCATGTTATTTAAAAAAATGCTTGATTTTAAGTTTTATTCGACTTATGCAATCTTTCAACTTACACGAAACATTCGGAACGAATTAATCACCTAAGTCGAGGACTTACTGTACTTATTTTCATACAAGTTAAGAAAAATTAGAAAATCTACATAATTGAATTCCATCTTGTCCATACCAAAAGTAAGAAAGAGCTCGCATTTTAATTATAAAAGTAAAACTATTTTTATATCTGCGTTGTGAACATTCTTCCCTACAAAAATATATCACTGCATGTTACAAAAGATAATATGATATTTAAATGAAAAACAAATGCCAAAACATTGGCCATTTCTGACAGGTCTAGCTCTCCTTGGTGATTGACATAAATGCTGATAATAATAAACACAGACTAGTTAGTAGAAAACTATTTTTCTATTATAACCAGTGGTGTAGTGGTAAATAAATAGGTACCAGGTCGGTCATTGATTTCTTCCCTATTTTTTTTTGTTTTTTTTTTAATATCCGTCCGAAGTTAAAAAACCACAAGTTTTAATTAACAATTAAATCAATAAAAGAAACGATTTTAAATATATGTGTGTACTTGAAAATTAAGTTACAAATCAAAAAGGTGGCAGGGCGCCTTCTTAATTTTCAGGTTCTAGGTCGCCGACTTGGCCCGACCTGGCCCCACTATACCACTGATTATAACCATGGTTATATAATATCAATAGGTTTCAGTAACCCATTCAAATCTGTTTTATAATGTAGTTTGTATGCACAGTGAAACCCCGATTCTATGTTTTCCAATGGACTGTAATAAAACAATGAATAATGCGGGAAACCGATAATGTGGGAAATCTTCAAATAATATAATATTATTTATTTATTTCACTTTTCTTATTAGAGAATATATAAATATATTCTTTAAGACAAGTGCGGGATTATTTAACATTGTTCTTATGGGTGTTTGGCCTGGACTATGAAAAATAAATGATCCATGCGGGAAAACGAACAATGCGAGAACGGTAGATCGGGGTTCCGCTGTACTGATAAAAAATTTTATACATACAAATGAAAAGAAAAAATAGCATACAGCAAATATTTACGTTCAATAAAATATTATCTAGAAAACTTTAATGGAATTCTTCACTTTAAATGTTTTAAACAAATTAAGTGGAATAATAAAAGTAATTTAAACTAAATTATTTTCAAGAAGTAAACCTTGCTTATTTTTATTAGTTGACTGAAAGAAATCATTTTTAACAGAAATATTAACAGCACAAAGGGTTCTCAATGTTTCGTTTACAAATTATATAATATTATCGACATAGAGTTTAAAGCTTACGAATCTAATAAAAACTGAAATTTTGAAAGAATGTTTGTTGTGAAAAAAAGAAAAACTTAAACATTTTATATATGTAGCAGTTGACGGTTATATTCATAGTTCCATAGTTCTGGCGATGTGGCATGCCCAAATAACTATCAACCGTATTTTATATTTCTTGTGAAGCTAAATATATATATTTTTTACCTTATTATCATGGAGTTCTACTAAGTCAATACCAATTCAATAAACAATATATTTAAACTATTACTCACACAGTAAAATTAAAATACTTAAAAATATTATATTTTTGTAATTCTTTTCTCTTCTGTTGAAATTTCACAATAACGTGAAATTATGAGCTTTGCACTCTCGACTGTGGATATGTTCAGTCATCACTTGAATCATCCTCATCAGGTTCCAGCAATGACTGCAACTTCTTTAGCCTGTTATCACAATAAAAGATTTAAAACAATCTACATACATAATTTTCTTTTGTATGAGTAATATTTTTGTAAAGTGACGCTAAACTGAACACCTACATAATTTGAATGTGTAGTATGAATCTATTTTATATTAATTTTTTTAAAATACCATTTTCGTTCTCAATAAAAAGCATATGTACCTTTAATGGAGGACTGAAGACTGTCAATCAATAACATGAATTGTGTTATCAGTATCAGAACATATAGCCGTGTTCAGATAAAAAATATACAAATTCTCTGATTATTCACTATTGGAATATTAAACTACTCTTTCAAAGTGGATGAAAGAGTTGAAATATTGCACCAAAAAACCGGATGTAAATTATTTTATCAAGAATTATTAGAAATAAATAGAGACATATTTAATAGTTTACCAATTTTTAATGAGCAACTTATCTACCTTATTTATCTTTATTGTATTCTTTACATGATCAATAGGTTTTATAATTTTTTTACAAGAACACGTTGGCAGATATTTATCAGACCAATAAAAACCAACACTTGATAGTATTATTTCTTTGCTACGGTTACTTTACCAATTGTCTCTTAATGATTCTTATAACCAACTCGAATCGCAAAGATTTCGTCATCCATAATAGATCAGTATTTTTTTTAACAGAAAAAAATTGGGCTTACAAGTAATAATAATACAAGCGATGCAGCAAATATTTGGAAAGTGAAAGATCATACGAGATAAACTTGATGAGAATTTTTCTGTAAGTCACTTGACATCACAAATACCCATGTCTTAGACCCAGTCCTCCCTGATCGGTAGAGCCAGGCTCTAACTGACCACAGCGATCATTAAAATAAATTCAGATCTACATAAATATAGTTCTGAGACTTAGTGGTAATACTATTACCATATCAATGGCTTAGAGTTTAAATATTGTATCTCCATAAATCATAATATTGAGAAAACTACATTTAGAAGTTTGCAAATCTCATTATAATCGCAAGAAAAATTGTATCACGGCTGCAGAGAAAACATTGTATCTATGTAAATACAATATTTTGGCATTGAACTTTCGTTTTGGATAAAGATATTTTGTATATTGTTAAGGAGATACAATATTTTTTCCCATAAAAAATACCTGGAAAATTTACAATATATTGGAATATGTCTATAATCTTTGAAATAGATAGTTTGGAGATAAAATATTTGAACACATACAGATAAAGGCTATTTTTGGGCATTTTTGTCCAAAATCGTAAATATAATATTTTAACTCTAAGCCATTGATATTTTCTTATAGATCATACCAGTCTGAGTTCATCCTTTCACTTGAATTTCTGAAAAAGCCGAAACCTGGGTCATTCATCAATGACAAAGTTTATGGAAGTGTTCAAAATTTGAATGATTCCAATCATATCATAGATACACTATTTTTAATCTTACTGATTTTCTTCTTTTTGCAGTGTTGTGTTACAATAATATTGTGATTTGTAGTAGTCATTCATGCTTTGTATAAACAATTTGTGAAAATCAAAGTTTTATTTCTCAGAATATGTGTTTAGGTAGGCTGTATTTTTGTTTCCGTCTGCAAAATGAATAATAACTTATTCATGAAATTTATTGTATTAAAGTTCATAGTAATAAAATAAAACTCACATTCTATTATTGTCGTTGACAATTTTCTTGATACCGGTAACTAGTTTATTCATAGATTCCGAAACAGTCTGTGTGTGCTGGTGTACCAAATTATTTATTCTGAAAAAAATTTTATCAGTATGATAAGTTCAAAATTATTTTAAACTTCAAAATATCTCTTTGACGAATTCGGCGGAAACTTTGTGGAAGTTCATTTTAAATAAAGAGTATATTCGTAAACCTTGTGACATTAATTCTGATGATGCTTTTCAAAGAAGCAAAACACGTATCACATTTTGTAACGCAACAAGTGGAATAACAAAGTTATCTAATTCAATTTTATATTATTCAAAAAAATAATTCTATATTGGTTCTTAAAAAGGAAGCTTTGGTATACAATTCTAAGATTTTGGGTTCAGATAGCAGCTGTAAGATAAACACCACAATTAGCATAGAAGGAATGGAAATTTTACATAGTGAGAACACATTTCTCCGGTAGTCAATGTCAATCAAAGTGTATTTTTTCATTCTGAAAATGTGTAGGGTATAAAAAAAATTACCGGTTCGATGTCTTCTTCCTAATGGAAAGTAAGATCTCATTTAGTTTGTTTTCATCGTTAAACGACTCTGCATCATCTGTAATAAAAAAATATTCTTGCAGCAACGCATCATATATTATTGAAATCTCAAGAAGTCAATCCCCCATTAATTAGTGAGAAAAATTATTGAAAGCAGTTATTATGTCATGGAACCATATTGTTTATAACGTCACTGTAATTTACCATATCATGTTAATTTATGTTAAATATTCAAAATTACTTGAGATACGTTTCATTGGTCATAAGGGGTACAATTGTAACATAATATCATTTTGATCGGACCTAAACGGCCATTCTTGCGTTAAATACTAAACACTGTCAGATTTGTTTGCATACCTTGATCGGTTTCTGCAGGTTCTTCAGCATCATATGAATGCTCATGACATTCCAAAACCCAATTTTTTACATTAAGCAATAAAGAATCTTCATTATTATTTCTCATTCGTTTTGAACTATTTCCATGGAATAACGTAGGCGTATCTGAATTTTGCCATCTCTTAGAACCTGCCAATTTTTTGTTTCTCAATTCACGAGATGTTATATTAACGGACTGTTGCTTTTCCTTGTGGCGTGTGGAACATTGTTTTACTAATTTACGTCCTTCATTGATCGTCATGATGTTGCTTTTACATGTAGTAGGCTTAATAATTTTATTAGAATTTTCAGTGATATCTTTTTTGAATGAAGGTTTATTCTTATGTTTTAATTTTTCAACGTTGGGTGAAATAATACAGGCTTTTTGAAGTGAACAGTCAGACTCAATATCAGAAATGTTGGTTTTATATTTTGATAAATCAAATGAAATTTCGTTTTCACTACTTTCTGATTCTTGGTAAGGATTTGTGTTCGATGCTAGAATATTTGAATATTTATCATTGTTATATTTGATAAAATCAGCCCCTTGCATTTCAAATTCATTCTCTTCACAGAATGAATCTTTTAATGGTGATATTGATTTATGACACCTCATTCCACGTTTACTTTCAGGATTAAAGTTTTGTTGAAATTTATCCAGGTCAGCATTATAATATACTGAATTAGTTTTGCCAATTTCTCTACGTTTGGTCATTGTTTCCGTAGTGACAGGTTGATCGGAAATATTCTTTCTTCCGCTGGCTATAATGGCATCTATTTTGTGTTTGTTTGCGTCAAGTGTGTTTTTTTTAGAATTTTCGAGTTGATATTCAATTAATACAGGTGAACGTGTAGTATTTGTTTTCTTACGTATTATTTGTTTTTGTATGTGACCAGTTTCTGAAAAATTTGACTTGTTTTGAACATCAAATTGTTGAGGCATTTTTGTGTCTTTGTTGCCTTCAGAATATTTCGGAGACTCTTCTGTATAGATCGGTTCAACATCACGTATTAAATCATGCAAACATATTGCAGGCTCTGGGACTCCTTCATTAACAATATTCTCATTTAGAGCAATGGAAACATTGTTTGTCATATTGCTAGAATCCAATAAGAAGGATTTATAATTTACTCCTTCAATTTGAATAGAGGTTAATGAATCGCCAATAAGATTGGCTTTTGCTTCTTTTTCAATAGTCAGCAAGTGCTGATTGAGATCTTGATCTGTTTGAGTTTCCAAAACAATTCTTCCAGTTATCTTTTTTTTTGTCAATTCCTTTTTAGATGAAAGGTTTGAAGCCCCAGTAACTTTAAATTTATTATCCACTGACATCAAATTTTTAGATTCATCCGAGACATTAGAAATTTTGTTGTCCTCAGAAATATGAATGGCATTATATGTACTTCCTGATTGAGTTGGAATGGTGGATTCATCATTTTTCGTCATAGATTTTTGTGGAACTGGATTAGGTGTGGTTGCTACCATCTCAAATTTTTTCGAATACAAATCAATGTATTTATTAGTATCATCAACATCATCAGCATTCGCATTGATAGCCTCAGTAACAAATGAAACATTTTGTTCCATATCAACTACAGCTTCCGAACGAATTTGCTCATCTTCCAATACATCTCGATGGGATGTTTTCTTATTATTATTTTTGCATTTTGCTGATTTTCTTCCGACAGTCTTCGTCGTTTTTCGGCTTTTGGTTATTTTTGGTAGAAAGTAGTCTTGACTGTTTTCTGGCCCAGTATTTTTGCCAACTTTTTTTCTAGACTGGTGAACTTTAGTTTTCTCAATCTTCTTATTTTGTAACAATTTTCTTGATCTGGTTTGTGGTCTTTCAATATTATTCACTTCTTCTTTGATATTACTGTCAGCGGAGAGATTGAAAACATTATCTTTTTCCAATTGAGCTAACAAATGATTGTTATCAAGGAGTGAATCAAACAGCATATTTTTTTTTTCATTTTGAGCTGTTAATGATTTTATAGTCCTGTATGAATATGACGGCATGGGGAGATTGCTTGTGTACTTTGGTGTATCAAATTTGTATTTATCTACTGATTCGATTATTGTACACTTTTTGGCATGCGAACTATTGACACGTTTTTGAAAATATTTACTAGACTTTCTTTTTTTAACTAAAGATTTCCTTGCTTCTTCAATTTGGGAGTAGCTGATAGCCTTGCTATTTAAAGGCTTTCTCGTCTTTTTAGTATGCAACATTTCGACATTATCAATTTCTTCATCGCTATTGCTATGATGTTTTACTTTCGGTAAAAGGTTTTCCGATAAGCTATCATTTTTACCAAGAGAGAATAATTTTCTCCGCTTGGTTGTTGAAGTCCTAGATTGATCCGGTATCGGAGTAATGCAATTCTGTTGGGTGGTAGAACTCTTTGGTACAGATAGTTTGTCATGACTAACAGTTTCGTTTGATGGTGTACTATCCTTTTTATCATTGAAGATGTTTTCTTTATTATTGCAAATACTATTTTCATTATTAACTTCCATTACAACTTGTTGATCATTTGCTTCAACATTGTCACTATCTTTGATCAGTATATTACTTATCACATGTATGATTTTTTTTTGTGATTGACATTGTTTCGTGATGTTTAATGGTTCGCTTTTTGCGACCAACTCAAGTTCATCGGTTAATATATCATTATTATCTATGTCATGACTTGCATTCTCATCTACGGCTACAGTTCTTTCGGTCAGGTGTTTTGAGACAGGTGTTTTAAAATCTTTCTCTATATGAGAAGTATGATTAACTGATTTGGTTGTTGTTATATTAGTTATTTCAGATTCAATATCGTTATGAAACTTTTTTTTCTTACTATCCTTAAGTTTTTTTACACACTTATTGCTATTTTTTTCTGTTCGCTTTGGACATTTGAATTTCTGAGAAAGAATGATATTTTCAGTACGATCGGGCGTATCAAGAATATACTCGCCAGAATATTTTTTCTTGAAGAAACTTGCAGGATCTTCAGAATTGATCCCGCTGTCTGTATTTTTTTGAGAATCTTTCTCTTTATGTTTGGCACAGGTTACCATCTCGGGAGGCTTAGGGTGAAACTTAGCACTATCAGTTGGGTTGGTGATTATTTTAGACTTTTTACCATCAGTACATAGAGTCATGGTCGGTGTTAATTTGTCTTTTGATTTCATGACGACCACTTCATCCAAAAGACGCTGCACATCCAAACCCATATTGTCGTTCGAGTCAATTAATTCTATATTATCATTGGATGGAGTTCTATTAACGTTTTTAGCTGCTTCAACAATTTCTATTATTCCAAAACTTTCCTCATCAGTTGCATGAAGGCTTTCCATGGAGTCTGTATTATTTTTTGTCACTTTTTTGATAGTGTCATTATGTAATTCTTCATTTAATAACATTTTGGATTGTTTAGAAAAATGGTCACTAATATGTTTGCTTAGTTGAGACTTATTTGATGGAAGATTTTGGTCTCTCGGCATATGGTATGGAAAAGAATGTTTACTCGGTACATCGCTAGTTTTTGGTAAACAATTTGAGTTGTTGACCTTATCAAAATTTCTCCGGTTGCGTGGAAGCTGAAAGAATACAATAATGTTGTATTTATTTAAATTTAATTGTTTTTCTGTGAAATGTCATCTATAAAAAAAAATATTATGTTTTACCATTTTACCAATATGTGCAATTGATGAAGTAGCTTCACTGATGCTACCCAGACTTTTATTTTTATTAACTGAAAAAAAAAACAAAATTTTTGTAGAATTATTTAAAAAAAAAAAATTCAAAATTGTATACAAAGACATATCAACACTCCATTCTTTTATGTATCAGTGACGTAATAATTGAATTATCAAAAAAATACGGCGTGCCATAAACTCATATAATATAAGAAAGTATTAGGTACCAGAGGGATTGAGCTTTGATCGTTTTATGTGACAAGAAGCAGCGCTCATTTTATAAGACATGTGGCTGGCCATCTGTTTCATAGGCAATATCCATGAAGACTGTGATGACATTCTTTTCTGAAAAGCGACCTCTTACAGTGAGATTTATTATTTCGTCAAAAAAAAGAATGTTTGCTAAAGTTTTATTAAAATAATATATTTTAAAAGAAGATCAAAAAATAATTAGGATTACAGTTTATGATTGTCTTTGTGACAAATATTTTGGCAATGAAAAATCATATGAGATATATATAATATAGTCAATAAGAATCTTTTAAAAGTCATTCAAGATCAACTCAACAAGTATCCTACCCATATCTCAAATTAAAATTGAAAAAATCTAAATTTGATATTGATTGTGATGGTACTTCTACCCAGACCCTCCTGATCACTTAAAACTATTACCACTAAACCATAGAGGCCATATTATGATGAGGCTATGAGAAAATGTGTATAATATTATCATTGAAAATAATTTTTACTTTTCAAGAATATTGCCTTACTCATAGACTTTAATAATTGTATTGCTATAACCTTAGCGTCATCTTAAATTAATTAATATCTCCCATCTTCCTTTGCAGCTATGAAGCATTGATAATTTGTAATTATTTTTTAATTAAAAAATAAATAACACTACCCGAGAGATGTTTATCGGGATACTCTTGGATGCCTTCATGCAGTCCACCAAAATCACAGATGACGTCAACAGGATAGGATTTTTAACTTCATTTTCCTATGAAATGAAAAATTTATTGAATTTCAATTTTTTTTTCAACACCATACTGGTAGATGTTGATAAGTAAGAAAAGAAGTTCTGAGTAAAGAGAAAATTAAAAATTTGAGCATTTACAGTAAACGTCTCTAGCCTTGATATTTTATAAACACTTGGTTATAATATTAAAATCAGTTATAGCAGTATAAAACTTCCCTCTATGATGAAAGTTTCTCTGCACACCAAATCTAAAGGCTGAGCTGGCCAACCAACACATTTTAGAACATTTTATTTTAGACAATAAATACATGAAGAATTTAAAATGAGTGAATGGTATAAATGTTGTTTGAATATTTTTTCATGAAATATAACCGCCCTTGCATATACAAGGGGTGCAATGATCCAATGCCACATTGACCGGCCGCCACTGCTGGCTACCCTCTATTTAATTTATGTCTGATATGATTTTTTTATACGAACACAAGCAATAAATATTGTATTTAGTACTGGTATTATTTGTGTTTAACTCCTCGCAATTTTCTCATTTAAAAGAAAAGAATCAAAATCTATATTAGAAATAAAATTCTTACGCGATTGTTAGTTAGGGATTCGTCTCAAATTACGTTTCACACCTAGTAGCACAACTGATGGAATAACAAATATTATTTTTGAAATATCCATTGAAAACAGTAATGCTTTCATTAATTTCCGGTGAATAATAAATATATAATGTTAAAAATATTTTTTCATACCACTGTTGGATTGTTGGATGTTCGGTCATTATGGAATATCTTGGAATGTTTGGTTCGATGCATTGACGCTTTGAACATAGTGGCGGCTCTTGGGTTGCTTTTGTGATTCAATCTAATATTTTCTCTCTTCTATAGAAAAAAGAAACCGTTATCTCATATAAAAATATAAACACAGAATATGATAGGAATGGTATAAACTTTAGGTTCTAAAATAAAAGTTGAGAGGTATGAAATTTCAAAAAAAATAGTGAAATGGCGTCACATCTCATTTTCTTCCACTTCAGACATTGAGGATAGCATTTAATCATTTGAAAATAACAATATCAGTTAGATCAATAAGGACATTTATTTTCCTAAACATTACTATAGACTTTTTTTTATTATTTCTTTACCAAAAAAATGAAATCCTTAATTTTAAAGGAAATATTTTTTAAAAATAGGAAAGTACCTACTTTTATTTATAAAGATTTGAACTGTTTTTTATTGTTAATGTGAATGCAGAATTCCATGAGATCGCACCACTCTTTTCGACAGTCTTTCAGTCAGTATTTCAAAATTGTCATTGTACTAGTATTTCTCAAAAGCTAAATTGAGTTGTTTATACTTAATTTATAGTTAATCTTCAAGCATTCATTCGAAATACATAAAATCAATAGACGCAAACCCACATGGATTACTGGCTCAGATTATTATACGCATATCAGTGACACAGCTAAATTACCTGAAAGTTAATAGAAGCGTCACAATTATGCCCAGGTTCCATCACGGCGCCATTTCTTCGCATTTTTGCTTTGGACATTTTGTTGTAGTTCTAAAGAAAATAAACTTGGTTAGGTATTTGCATATGCGAAAATTGAGTCTGTTATTTAAGATATGTATACGGTATTTATAAATGAACAATACGACTGCATGAACAAACCTGCCGAGTTGATGAATTCATTGATTCAGTAGAAGGTCTGATAATGTGATTAACCGTCTCAACTTGATTCTGCGTACTTTTGACCGTGCTTAGAAACTTCTTGCAGTCCTAAAAGAACACAATTTATATATTTTTAATATGATAATATTACCGATATTGGAAAACTTAAAGTTCCTACTTAAGATATTGAGATGGACCACTTTTCATTTATACTTATGATATTTTTATGTAAGAAATTAAAACGATATGAAGGAAAATAGGAAAAAAGATTGACAAAAATAATATTTATACACTCAAAGGTAAAAATAAGGGATAATGAGTACAGGGAGATAGAGAGAGTAATTGTTAAAAGACGACAATATGTGTATGACTTTAATGTTCATTGTCAACGGTAATTTCAACGGTGGAAATGAATTATATTATTCAACAATAAAACATTCTTCTGTACTACATCCACTTTAATTCAACATGATCAGGACAGCTTTCGCTCATGATTAGTATTTTCAACAGATCAGTATGTAGGTATGACTAAATTTATTCCTTGCAAGAAAAGAATAATTCAAATATGTAAAGATATTATTATTTAACATGAAAAGTTTTCTTATATTTCGAATTTTGGAATGTTTCTTAACATGAGTGATTTTAACAAAATTTAAATTTTCATCAAAACATTACTTGAAAATTATAAAAGAATCTTACTTCAGTAAAATCTTCAAAAGTGAGCTCACAAAAAGCTTTCCTTATGTGAGCCTTAGGAAACCATTGTTTTGCAAATTCGTATTGGTTCTCTATATCTACCAACCAGTGCAGAAGAAACTCAAGAATCACCGATTGCATTGAATAATTAGTGGAGAGTAGCATCATCGATGCTAGTTGGATGCTGAAAGTGTGAAATGGTGTATTATTATATTTTTTTATTACATGTTTTCTATTACATTATGGAAATCATTTACTTATACAAATATTTAGGTAAGGAAAAAAATGCCAACTGAATGTATAGTAATAAAATTTATACTATGGGTAGCATGCAGTGATACTATATGCCCAGTATTTTCTTTTGTTTCTATAGCATATCATGACCAATGTACCCGCTAAGGTGTGCGCGTGTGTGCGCGCACACCTCGACAGATGTGGCCGCACACTTTTTTCCGTTTTTCGCACAAACTGCACATATAAATGTTGTACAATAGAGTTACTGAAAATTTACCGTATACAAAAGTTGATGGTCCGCAAGTAGAAAGAACAGTAGAAAAATTAGAAGGAACGTTGATCATGACATAAATTTGTTGTTGAATTATTGATAATTGTTTTTCACATTAACATGACATTACAATTTTGTATTCAGTTTATATTATAAATTATCTGTTATGTGGATAAATTTATTGATTACCTGATATTTTGTTCACTTATATTGAAAACAGTAGTAGCTGCAGATCATGTATGCAGGGTTGTAGGAAGGTATTGGCAAAGGGACATTTCCCAAGGGTACGAAACTCTGAAGGCAGCGCCGGATGCTCATAATAAAATAATATGACACAAAGGGGTGCCATATTTAATATTTGTCAAAGACGCTAAAATTATTGCTACGACTCTGCATACATGGAATTTTTGTCGTAAGCACTGTCTTGCAATTAAGGTACTACGATGCGCAGAAATAAACATATGTGTTTACAAGAGTATGAACTTCTATCTCTTATTGGCATAATAACTATCTTAGATAGTTCTTAATTTTTGTTATTAAGTTCATTCACAACGACCAATAAGCACTTACTGTGACCAAAATAAGTATCAATAAACGAGATTCATTCACCATAATTTGGGACGACATTAACAAAGTTTTGTTATTTTGTATAATATAGTAAGTGAGATCATATAGGTATATCCAATCAAAATACATTCAGGGATATAGACAAGAACCTTTCTTTAAAAGTAATATATTATTAATCAAATGTATATGTAAACACATTTATTTTATTCTTTGAAATGAACTTTTATTGAGATTTAACTGTAAACAATATTACTTACAATAATTTTGAATGGTTAAGCAAAATGTTAACTTTGATATTCTGGTCCACTCCATCAACACACTGACCGTATTGACTGCATAAAAATTTCACGTCAACGTAGTAGCTCCTTGTGTTAATATAGGAAAGGAAATTTTCTGCATATCTATGGACTACTGCATTTTTTATATCTTGATGTTTGTTGCAGGCCGCCTATAAATTGTATTTTTATTTAGCGGTGTGATAATTAAATAAGTTGCTTTTCATGAAAAATATATAATGCAATAAGTTCAGAAGAGTGTACATTCAAAAAATATTTAAACTGACCCATAGAGATCAGTGAATGATTTTTTACAAATTCTAACTTGTGAAACCGCATAGGTAACATATCATCAAAGCTTTCCAAAAATAAGTGACAACATTTTTAGTTATTTGAAATTTAATTTTTTTAAAGGTTTTTGCAGCAATTTTTTTCTAGATACTATGGCAATCTTAATGCTTTTTTTCAATGAAAATCAATACGAGTAAATTAAGAATATTTTCCAAAGCAGCACTGTGTGTCATCGGTTTCTATTTAAGGTATAGGTTCATATGCACCCTTTGCCATAAAACATAAAATGATTTTTTAAACTGCAATACTTATGCTTGAGTATTTTTACTTATATAACAGCTATATCTTATAAGGAACAAAAAGATTGGAAGATGAAGCGATACATATAAAAACATTGTATTCAATGTATTATTATCACTATTTTCATAAATTTACATACATTTAAGCATCGCAATAAGATAGACATGGGTCCACTTAGATGAGTAATTAACCACCCTTTAACAATAAGAGGTGAATCGTAAAATAATTATTCATTTCCTTTTTCTTATTCCATCTGATGGTACACTTTCATACTTAAAGTAGATGGACTGAGCATTTGTAAAATTTATTTTGATTTCACATTAATCTTTGATGTTAATTTGACAAAAAATAAGATCTTGAAGGCGTGTATATGGCTAAAAAAAGTTTTTTATTTCCCACAGAAGCAAAGCTCCATATCTGAGTTACTGGGAAATAATTATTTATTTTACAATCAAATATTTTACACTTTAATAGCATAAATTTTGTGAAGACATCCAAAATGGTCTCCTATATAATATATTTAAATATTAATAATTATGGAAAGGACATTATTTCAAAACATCATTGAAATAGCAAATTCATGATTATTGAATGATGATTGACGGAATGAAAATCTTGTGCCAAATGAAAAAATAATATGACAAATAAACATTTTCAGAAAATACCTAATGCCTGAATGATTGCTTAAAAACTCACCACTATTACAATCGTGACAGATTCCACGACCTTCCACCAGACATAAACATCTTTAATTTTAAATTCGGTGCATTGCTTAAAAAAGTGTTCTACTATCCGCAACACTTCTGGCAGGAAAGATTTCCATTTTTCATCATGGCTGACAGTAGAATTCAATATTTGTAAGAACAATTCTGTTGACCAGACCGGGATAGAATTGCTTATGTAATGTTCCTGCATTAAAACAATTCAATTAGTATGATTTCAAGATAGAGGTGTTAACCAAGATATAGAAAAAATTAACTTACTTTGAAATCGAAGCAAGCAATTTTCTCAAAATTTTCCAAAAGATTTTTGGTCAGTTCAATCGGGGAGAATACTATTTCTTCACTGCATTTAATTGAATACTTAAAATCATTGAGAGAATTTATTCTACTCAAGAAGTTATTCAAATCCATTTTCGTATTTCTGTATTCTATCAAAGTTTTGTTATTTCATATATCAAAACGAATAGCGCGCGTTACTTCCCTCCCACTGCAGAATAAAAATATGTACAATGAGCATAGACAATTATTTATGGCTGTATGGTGGCTACAGTTTTCATATTTATAGTATTCTGAGAAATGTAAAAAATATTTTTATTAATATACATAGTGAGAAATGTCAAAAACAATTGTTAAGTAAGCACATCGATTTTTTTTGTGGAATAAATATAAAATAATGAGATTTGTTTTTGTAGACATAACGCGTTTCCACCAAAAATGAGCAAGATACCCCTTCAAAGTGATTTTATCTTGTCCATTCCATTTATCTCTCAAGTTTTGTAATTAATATTATTTTAATTTTTACCAGCAATGTTTCGATTCGCAACATCTAATAATAATTTTCAAATCTGGTAGCACTAATTTCATTTACCGGCATCGTGTGCACGTCAATTCCGTCTTGTTACTTTATATCCGGCGAGTCGTATGATAGTTACTATTCTATCAATCTTTTCATTTTTTTCAAGAGCAATGGCCGAAGCACGCGAAAGAACCTTCATCATGGTGAAGCCAGATGGTGTCCAGCGAGGAATCGTTGGAAAGATCATCAAGCGCTTCGAAGCTAAAGGCTTCAAGCTGGTCGCTCTTAAATTCGTGTGGCCGTCTGAGGAGCTTCTGCAGAAACATTATGCCGATCTCTCCGCCCGCCCATTCTTCCCCGGTCTCGTCAAATACATGAGCTCCGGACCCGTCGTGCCTATGGTTTGGGAAGGTCTCAATGCCGTGAAAACTGGAAGAGTTATGCTGGGAGCTACAAACCCCGCTGACTCAGCACCCGGTACCATTCGTGGCGATTTGTGCATTCAAGTCGGTCGCAACATTTTGCACGGATCAGATTCCGTCGAATCCGCCAAGAAGGAGATCGACCTTTGGTTCACAGAGAAGGAAGTAGTCTCATGGACCCCTGCTAACGAAGGTTGGGTTTACGAATAAGTTAAAAATGTTAAGATTTAATTTTATATAGCATCACTATTCCTCTTGTTAAATGCCTTATACAATAAATTGTTTCATTCCTGTGATATGCTGTTTTTTTCATCTTAATACATGTGCTTATTAGGTTTGTGTTACACCAATTTACTATAATTGAGATGCCGGATGGTGGGATGTCATTTTTTTTTAACGAAGCGTGTCCTGTCATATTTTACTGTTTTGTCAAGCTCAATTTCATTGATAGTCAGAAGCTACAAAAATGCCTTAGGTAGGTATTGCAAAGAATTTGGCTATTCTATTTTTTGTTACATTGCACAATTATTCTTGGGCTTCTTCCAAAAATGAGGCCCTTAATGGATACTGAATTGAATGCTCGCATTTTGCACAATTTTATTGTATAAAACGGGTTCAGGTACATTTTTGTTATATTACAGACATTTCTGAGAAGAATATTCTGGCGAATGTCAAATAAATTTGTAAAATAGTTCTGTAATGAATATTACTGTGAGAGGGTATAAAAATTGTATTTTTTTAAACTTATGGTTTATTTGTTATTGCTACTTTGTAGAAATAATAAATTAATAAAACGTACAGTAGAACCTTGATTGACCAGACTGATACAGGGTGAAGGTAGTCTGGATAATGAGGAATCCGGATAGTCGAAAACAATATTTAATTGAAAAGTACATTTAGTATAAATATTTATATTAAAAATAATATTATTTTCACGCACAAAAATAGCTTTAATTAAAAAAGAATATTGATTTTCAGTTGAAGGTAGTCTTTATGACAATGAAATTGTCTCGAGTTCTTTTCTTCATTCATGGCGATATTTTAGCATTGAAAACCTTCAGAATAGGACCCGTTTTCATTCGGGTCAGAAATCTAATATTAGTCATCTTGATATTGCTCACCTGAGGCAGATATTTTCTTAATCATTATTTTCTCATTATTAAAACTTCCCCTACGGTGCTAAAAAATACTTCCGATATGCTGGTATTGGGAACTAATCAGAACATTTGTTTATATGTGCTTATCTATATGTTTATATAGGTATTTGTAATGAAAACTATTTCTTCTAATGTAAGGGTATCTATTTAATAGTAGGTCAAGGGTGTCCAACCGTTTTTGCCCTGGGATCGACTTTTCAATCTCTAGTTTTCTCGCGATCGACTTCTAACACGATTCTTATAAGAAATTTTATGTAGGGTTTTTTCCCTACAAACATAGAAATGTTTATTTTAAATGCAAACTACATATCATTAGATAGGTATGCGCTCACAAAATAATTAAATTTTTGTATATTTTATATTTAAATTATATATTTTTCGAAATTCACGGAAGCTTTCGGGATCGACCAAATTTTGCTTTGGGATCGACCGGTCAATCGCGGACTACCGGTTGGCAGGGATGGGCTGGAGGGGGCTCGGAGGGGCTCGCGCGAGCCCCTTGTTAAATTTCGGCACGGCCGGCGAGCCCCTTGTTAAGATAAGAAAATCATTCGTCTTAGATCAAATCTGCATCTAACTGCAATTTTTGTAGATGGTTAAATTTTATTATGAAACAAGATTTTGTTCCCCCTTCAGTTTTTTCATGAAAAAACATTGACTTTGGCTGCCTAATAAAAAAGACCCTATTTATTGTCCGACAATTCACATTGGGAGCGGACATAGATAAAAAAAAATGTATGAGATTTACCGAGCCCCTTGTTAAGATATTGGCAGCCCACCGCTGCCGGTTGGACACCCATGTTGTAGGCCTACTGTAATTCTAATTACAAAGAAATAAATCAATAAAAGGCATGCCAATTATTGAATTTATTTTTTGTATAATTTTACAGTTTTACTTATTTTATGGATTTATTATGAAGAGAAATATGCATATATATGTAGATACCCTGTTCCAAAGTGCACTATGTCTGAATTTGGCAGTATCGAGTTAAGTATAGAAAGTAATAAGAATACATACATCTATCACTTGTAAAGAGCAACCAAGACGTTATGATACACTTGATTTCAATGATAATTTTTTAAATTCTACATCTGGTTACCTCGCCTCCAACAACATATGTTATACCCAATGCTCCTAAGACAAGAGGTTAGCTTCTAAATTTCAAACGCTGCGCGGACCAATCAAATATTAATTGAACAACTGTCTTGTAGTGTGTGCCAACCCGGAATGAGTGCGCGGGGGCTTCCTAACTGCTGCGCAGCCGCTTAGAGCAGCTTAGAGGGAACGTTGGTTATACCTAACTTTCTTCACTTTGGATCCACTACCAGACAGTCTTATCCCAATTGATGAATAGAAATAAGTAGTTGTTAACCAAATCATGAAATTTTATAAAATTAAATATGGATAATTTATACTCAAAAATCTGGAATTTTTGGAGGGCTGGATGAAAATCTTTGGCGGGCCATAGTTTGGTGACCGCTGCTGTATACTGTAAGTTAATATTTTGAAACAAACAGTGTATTTAGTGAAATGTGATGCATCTGACATGCAGTTAGTCTGTCGATCAACTTTTACTCATGTAAAAGCTAAATTAAATGTTAAGCAGAAAACCCCCAACCCACAAATTGATAATTTTCATTTTATTTGCTTCACAATGTTCCTTCAAAAACATCAATACTTTAATCTGATGAAAACATCCACCCAGACTATTTACTCACAAACATACAATTTATTTATTATTTCTATAATAAGTCACTACGGTGTATTTAAATGCATTATCAATTTCATAAAGAAAACATCAAAAAATAATATTAAAGCAAAGGATTAATGTTCATCATACCCAGGGCTTTTTTTGCCAGGGCTTTTTTTGCGGAACGGCGTTCCGGCACCTTTTTTTCTCGAAATTTTAATAAATGTTTAATTTTATTTTTTCTATTTTAAAATATGTATATTTTGTTTTATTTTCTATGCATCATATGAAAAGCCGTCATTAATTCTATCAACATTATATTCGAATATATAATAAATAATATACCTTCTTAGAAAATGCTCGAAAAAAGTGCGTTCCGGCACCTTTTTTTTTCAAAAAAAAGCACTGATCATACCCATAGGTAAACCCATTTCTTTGTTGCTGAATTATTCTGAGAAGTGTGGGAAAATGTATATTATTCCAAGTTTTCCTACTGATCTCCTTAGTGCATAGTAAAAGGATTAAGTTTTTATGCTACATGCTTTAATGTACTAAGGTTTCTTTCTGCTAAAGTCATTTAATTATACAACTGCTTATGCCACTCTGTGTTGAAACAGAAAAAAGTACTATCGCATAGATCAATGGGTCAATAACCGAAGGTAATTTTTTTGGTTAGTATAGATTTAACAATCACTATGTATAAAGTAATTTTCTACGTACAAGTAACAATAGTAAATTTATTTTACTAAATACTATGTGAGTGTGACTTGATGAATAATTTATATTATTTTATTGTTAGATTTTTTATTTTAAGTTGGGTCCATAGTGCACTGGTTAACATCGTTGGCTCCATGACGGATCATACGAGTTCGAATCCCTGTATGAACAGCATTTCTTTCAATCGATTTATGGATTTCTATACAAAGGCATGAATGTTTGTGATGTCTAAAAATTCCCTTCCACCCTTTCAATCCAAAACAACAGGGTGTAACGAGAATGCTTAGTTAACCATATGTTTCGCCCTAGACCAGGGACGGGCCGCATGTGGCCCTTTTTGAATTTTGTGGCGGCCCTTAAATCTCTTTCTCAAAGATATTTTTCTCAGGTAAAACATTTATTTAATAAATTTTAGAAAGCTTTTTCTTCAATGAAGGAGAATAAATCAACTCATAGAAACAGGCTTACAAATATTATGTCAAATTAAAAAAAAGTAGTTAACTTATGAATTGCATATAAATGAAACATAAATATTTCACAATGAAACGATTTTTAATAAGCTAGTACTCATAATCCTTTTTGCATGGTTTATTTATTTTCGAAATAACAAGGTCGAAATTATATAATGGAACCTTAGTTACACAATACGTGGAATAATCAAAGTTATTTTAAATTTTATATTAAAATGAACTTCCACAAAGTTACCGCCGAAACCATCAAAAGTATTATAATGCAACCTATTACTCATTTATCCAAATTCATCTTTTTTACACGATTTTAAGGCTGTTTTACATGGATCGTACATATGTTCTGTATAAACAAGGATTAAGCGAACTTTAAATCATTTTTTTCTTTGTGGCCCGAACCCACGATAATTTGTTTTATGCGGCCCACTAGAAGGTAAAGGTTGTGCATCACTGCCCTAGACCTATCCTTTCTATCCCTACTCTCTTCGAATTAAGGAGAGATTGAGCAACTGAGTAACGAGAACAGTCTTGTATAAAAAAAAATGTTCAGATATCTCCAATAGGAAGCCATGATATGCTCCACACTTGGAGAGGACATGGATAAAAAAAATACCGCTGACTTTGTCATTCATGTTGATTGTAAAATTTTAAAAAAGTAGGATGATTAAAAAAAATTCTAATCATTGATTGAATCGAACCAGAGATTGGTATGTTAGACATAATCTTTCTAGATTATAAAGAATACTCATGAATAGAGCCCAATTGAATGTAGTTAAAATGTGTAGCAAATAGTATTCATCAAATATACAATACAATGTAAATTGTTATGGACAATAACATTATGTGAAGCAATATTCTAATAATGTAGCCAGCAATTGTACATCAAAGAAACCTCAAAATAGAAAGCTGTATTCTTTATTGACTTAACTAATTTACTAATATACAAATTAGACAATACTACATTATTGATTTGAGTTTTTATTGTCAAGACATGGCATGTCAGTTGTTTGGTGCATTGGTTGCTATGTCAACTAAATGTCTGTCTGTGTCATCAACTCTACTATCTTTATTTAAATTAAGATAATCTTTACAAATTTTCGCAATAAAGTTAATTCTGTAGATTGATTCAATATCTTTAAACACTTTTTAAATTTTCTTTTAAAGAAAGATAAGATTGCCATATGTTTCGTAAGTCAACAAATTTTCCATAGTAACAAAAAATATTTTATTCATTTACACCAGTGGTTCCCAAACTTATTATGCTCATGGATCCCCCTAAAAACAAAAATCTGACCATGGACCTCCAAGTGAAAAAATAAAATTAATTTTAATGCCTTAAATTGTAAATAGTGATGTTAAAAATAAATGTTAAAAAATGACATTTATGTAGTATTTATTAAAATTATATATTTTATTTCATTCAAATGGGTGAATCTGTTGGGAAGATATTAGAATCTTTATGTTCGAGGCTTAAATCCATGATTGTCATTACTTGTTTTCTTATGCATTGTAATTATATTTTACTGAGGACATAAAAATCATTACCATCAGGGATATGTTTGTATGTATACTTTCATGGACCCCCTGACGTCCACGCACCCCCAAATGATTTTTAATTTCTCATCGACCCTTTCAACGGTCTCAAGGACCCCTGGGGTTTTGTAATAACCACTTTGGGAACTACTGATTTACACCATGGGTGTCCAACCAGTTGATCCCAAAGCAAAATTTGGTCGATCCCGAAAGCTTCCATGAATTTCGAAAAAATATACAATTTAAACATAAAATATACAAAATTTAAGCATGTGCTTACAAATTTACATTTTGTAAGCACATCCTTATCTAATGATAAACATTTCTAAGTTTGAAGAAGGGAAAAAACCCTAACTAAAATTTCTTATAAGAATCATGTTAGAAGTCGATCGCAAGAAAACTTAAGATTGAAAAGTCGATTCCAGGGCAAAAAAGGTTGGAGACCCATGATATACAACATTCTACAATATCTTTTGCAGTTGTGTGGTAGTAAACATACATTTCTTCAACTGAAGATTTAATTCATAGTAAGTAATTATAATTTTTATTTTAGATGATAACAATGATATAATCTTCACCAAAAAGATGTTTAAAGATAATAGCATTGTTTTTTGTATAGTAAAATGAATTGAAAAAATCTGAGATATAAAGAACAATTCACTTAAGAAATTTGATGCATACTATTATTGAGTGGTGGAATATTCACATTTATATTTATATGATCAAAGCTGTGAAGGCAGTTGCCAGGAATCGGTTTGATGTGACTACTTTTTGTATTCACTGTTATATTAATCTGTGTTTCAGAATGAACGTGTTAATCATCTTTATATATTTTGCGCCTGTAGCCAAGTGGTTAACGTTGTCTTCGGTTTCAATGTACTCAGGTTTGAATCCCAGTACAAACACTCTCATAAATGATTTTTCAATTGATTATGCATTTGTGTTCAAAGAAATGAATGTTTTATATGCCTGCATTAACTCTAACTTATCCAATCATAAAATCAACATTTGCTGACTAATCTTAGTCTTACTTTTTTCAAAAAAATGACATCAAGTTCTCGTGGCCAATGGCATGGATATCTGTAATAATTTTAACCTCTTAACCCACCCTAATACCCACATAATTAAACAATCATTTTTGTACATATATTTGTATATACTACTTATCAATCATTTTTGAAAAACAAAATCAAATAATAATCTGAATTTTGGTCATTAAAACTTCTTGTTCCAACATGTTTGTGCCTGATATTTTGAAACCTTACTATGTAGTTCTCTTGCACCACAACTGAAATATTTGTTCTCTGGTCTTTTCCTAATCCAGAAACAGGTTATCAAAGCTGTTTTAAATTTAGGCTAATTTATTATATCAAAGAATAATTACTCTTGATGGGGGATATCAGGAGGGAATCGTTGCAACAAGCTTAACTCTGAACCAGTGAAGTGGAGTGGTTATGGGATGAAAAAAAAACGCATGATTGTATTTGAGTATAACAAAACAATTTATAATGAGAAATATATTTTTAATACACACAATATTAACAATGAATTGTAATAATTTATCACAGTTAAAGAGTTTCGATGGTAGAATTTTTATTTTTTTATTGGTAGAGTTGTAATAATCAATTCT
Source organism: Himalopsyche anomala (assembly GCA_031772345.1). Lineage (NCBI taxonomy): Eukaryota > Metazoa > Arthropoda > Insecta > Trichoptera > Rhyacophilidae > Himalopsyche > Himalopsyche anomala. The sequence goes on from CM062821.1 coordinate 8,400,159, forward strand.
AATTAATGATACTCGGATAAAGATTAGGGGAGTGTTTATTATATCATACGAGTGATAATAGTAATTGCATTAAAAACAACTTTCTAGTGATAAAAATGATATACCTAATCACAATTAACAAGCCAGCTTTATTTATATATAAAAGTTTTATTATGATTGACATAAAATAAAGTAAATATTAACATAATAAGTTTTATCTTATCTATCAATTTAATATTAAGCAAAAAAATACTTTTCTTGAACTTACATTGATATAAAACGATAGATTAGGAGTAAAATAATTTTAGATTGAACCTGCTGCGCTCTGAATTATATGAAAACTATCTATATTTTGAGTACAGAGAAACCTCAATGTAAAGAAATAATCCGGACGAAAGGGTGCGAATCGGTCACAAAGCAATGTAGGTTTTTTACCAATCGTCATTCATTTTTTACAAACACGTATTTCAACTTTAGTCAGTTTTGAGTTTTTTGATGTAATGAATTCAAAATTTCAATACACATATTTCTTTGACTCATATCCTTTGTATTTCTTTGACTCTAAAAGTATAAATTCATATATTTTTATTAATAAATGTTTTTAATTTGTTTGAAGAAAATCGATAGACTTCAATATTCCTTTAATATGGTATTTAGAAAACTTTACATTTCTTGGTTGTTTGAAATTTTTTTTTTTTAATCCAAGTCTGCTCACAGTTGTAATCGAAGACTTGGTGTTTGTGATATATATCCACAATATTTCCTCTTCTTACATCCTTCCGTTTGTAATAATTAATAATAATCTATTCTGGAAGACTTCTCGTTCCGACAATATCTTCAATATCTTTTCTATTTTTAATGCAAGTTTCAGTAAGGACTAGTGGTTTTCCATGCGTGATTAGAACATCATCTTCTATGCGGATCCCTATACCCCTGAACTCGGGTGGAACACTTTTTTCATTAGCATTTATGTAGATACCTGAAAAAAATAAAATTATTAATAGAGCATTTAACCTCTTCTAAAATTACTGAGACTCCTACAATAAAATTATATTTTACAGTATGGTTGTGATTATTTCACCCCTACCAAACGAAAAAGCATTGGTTGTATAGTGAGATTAGTAGTCAACTAATACTTTTTAAAATCGAAGTTTGATGTATAATTCAGTTTTTGTTGAATAACTGATTTTGAAACATTTCATTAAGAGTCCACATCGCTGAATTACAGAGCAAACTCACAACAAATAAATTATAGAGAAAAAACAAAAACTGTATATGTAATACTATAACACGTTAACAGAGCGACGTTGTGATTTCTTTAATATTTTAACACGATGGCTGCCACAGACGAGATATCTCGTAAAAATTTTCGTGCTCAACACGCCAGAGACGAGTTATCTCGTCAATAACTAATTAATTTAATAATTGAAAATTATAGCCAGCGTGCTAGGTAATTACTATTAATTATCTACAACAGCTAAAAGGTTAATAAAAAATGTGATTCACTCAGATGATATATAATAGAATAATCATGTTTACTATGTTATAATAGCATTCATCTAAAAACTGCGGTAAGTACCTTTACACTTTAAGCCAGCAAAATGCAACATTTTGGTAGCAGAAATTGAATAAAAAGATGTTAATTGAAGTGAGATATCAACAAAAAATTAAAATATTTTCAGAAGATTTTTTTTAGAAGTAACAAACCTGGCTCAACAGTGATAACCATTCCCGGCTTGACTGGAATACTTCTTGGAATGGGAGGAGTGTCGTGGACATCCATTCCCAGGTAATGTGACACATGGTGTGGACAAAACTTGTATGCTAACTGAAAAGACATTTAAAATTAAATATTTTATTTAGATATACTTTTTCTCTGTATACATTACGTCACATATGAATACAGGAAATAAAAAACACTAAGTACTAAAAAAAAAATGAAAAAAAGTGAGTGTGTAGAAATGTTCTTTTTTTCATTTTGTTTTTGGTACTTAGTGCCTTATTTATTTCCTGTATTAATATGTGAATTTCAGTTTGACTATTTATGCACATAATACATTATAAAAATGAATTCACTATCTCTGTTGTCACTGACTCTCATTGTTGTAAAAATATTTAGTTATGTCAAACTAAAAACCATATTTCTATTTTTCATACAAAGCAAAAAAATATGTTTTTAAAATTATATAAGACAAAACAAACACTTTTTAATCATGTGTATAGTTTTGAATGTCAATTTATTGCTGTTTTATTCTATGGGTTTGTTGGTCTAATATTTTGTTGATTTGAACAAGAATTTTATAAATACTTAAATAATAAATAATGAAACAACTAATTGTGATGAATCATATCTGTGATAAAAACAGAGCTTGCAAAGTTTGAGTTGTGATTTTTGTATTCTTAGTGTTATGCCTAAAGTGACCATTTATTTTTTTCCCCAAACCGGAATGAGTAATGCAGTTTAAAACAAGCGAATACTCGTCAAATATTTCTGTATCTTGGTCACAATTATGAATCTTTTTTCAATCCGCACCCTTCATCAACTAGTCTAAATTCTATTGTCAGGATTTTGATTTTGCTTGCTTTTTTTTAAAACTGTGATTGTGAGTTTTTCTCTTTTCGAAAACAGAACATTTTGTTGTCCCGTTAGCTGTGTTCGGGTAAGCCGAGACACGCCGCCTGAAAACGGGACGTCTGGTCATATAAGTTATGCCTCGGTTTATCTTAATACTGGTGGTATTTCGTTCTTTCAATTCTTAAATTCAAGAAGTTTACAAAAACTTACAGCAAATAGATCAGAGTCGCTGGTGTTCTTTGGAATTATGCCTGCCTCTTTTAAGTGGGAGCCGAGTGTTGAGCACATGAGGTTGAATAGTTTGTCCAAAGTGGGCCGTTGCTCGGCGAGAACAGCCATTAGAGTTGATTGAACGGAGTGTACAATGTCATATAGGACCGCTTGGGGCGGTGAGAATTTTCCAGACACAGGCCAAGTGCGAGTGATGTCTGAATTGTAGCAAGATTTCTGACAACCTATCCAAATAAAAAATAAAGAAGTGCCTCAAGTAAGGCAAATGAGGATTCCATAAATACTATACACAGTCGGTATATTAATAGAGATACATGTTACATGATTCCATTTTTATGCTCAATTGGCATTTTTTTTGATTAATCAGGATTTTATGCTGCCTTGTGAAGCACAGACTTTGTCAAATTTCCCCTTGACCTTTTTACATTAAGATGGTCCATATTAATTGTTTTCGTCTTTTTTCGTGATTTAAAAAAATAATCTTTATACCTTGATTGCTTATAGACAATAAAGCTTTGCAAAGTATTATAATTCATAGAAAAAATAAAAATTCGTAAATGTACAGATACCCTAATTTATTGTGCTGCTAGGGGCACCATACCCATGTAGGTAAATATAAGATAAGTATACCTTGACAATTTTTAAGTGTCATTTATGGAATTAATGTTCACAGATTTTATTGCGTCACCTGTAAAATGTATTAATGTCAAAATAACTGTGTGAGACTTATAATGATTATTGATCTGCTTACCAGAATCCACTAGCAACAATTCACCATCAGATAGCATTTGGTTATCGAGAATGTAATGAATAGATGTAGCACGAGTTCCGCCTCCGACAACTGGTGGAAAAGCGAGATGTTCGGCTCCTGCACGGCGGCACCAATAATCTATAGCTGCATGAACGTCATGTTCACTAATACCTGAAGAAAATATTTATACATCACACAACTCACTATTCAATTGCTTATTACAAGGAACTTAGGAGTTATACAAAAGCATTTCTGTCTTTACTTTTTAGCCTTCCGTGTGTTGATTGAAGTTGAATAATAGTAAAATCATTCATGAAATCATTAATTTTCATTATAATCATCTAACAGCTTTGACTTCTGATTCAAGAATCTTTAAAGAGTTTGAGCCCACAGAGAGTCTGTGGGCAGGCCATTCTATTGACAATGGAGCCAGGCTTTTCCCAACTATTTCAAATTTTTTAAAATATTTTTTTACAATTGATTTGAAACAGATAATAAAAATAGTGTAATTAAAGCATTCTTAATTATTTACCAGGTCTAGTGCAAGCCATCGCGTTGTTGATTGCCGCGCTCCCTGTCTTTCCAGCTTCTAACATAAGTTTAGCTTCAGCCGGGCTTTTAATCATTCTAAATGACGCCAAGATACTCCGCGGACACATTTGCGCAGAAACTTTACTCGATTGTATGGTTTTGTTAATTATGGCATCACATTCTTGGTGAACAGGAGAGCTTGGAGAATACCAAAGATTGTCACCAGTGTGTGATGATAAATGGCTGTAGAGAAAGGTTTTATAATGATTATCAATAAGTGAGTTGCGTATTGTGTAGTCTAGAATGAAAATCTTCTAGGAAAAAAGTCAGTAAGTCTGAAATACTTCTGGAAACAAAATATTTATTCGACTAGTTCAGGGATAAACCCACAGAAAAATTAGTTGCTTTCAATAATAATGACAAAATTATCAGCTTCATAATTAATAAAATTTTAGAAATTTAAAAAAAATAATGATTTTTACATATTCCACTAACTGATGTTTTGTCCTAAGGATCCTAACTTCCAACAAGTTATGAATTTCTTTCAATTTAGTTGTCCACTCCTAATATGCAGCATTCAGGGAAACATGGAGGTGCCGCGTGGCGGCCATATGCTCCACATCGGGAGCGAACATGGCCAAAGAAGAAGAATATGCAGCATATGGGCTTCTAAGGGAGGTATCTCAAAGGAAGTTGCACTTTTAGGGTGTTCACTGTCAATACTTGACAGTTGACAATACTCGCTATGAGCGAAACCGGTCCTGACTTTTATAAATGAAGTGGAAATAAAGTACAAAGGAATATCGTGTTTTTTCTTAATAGAAGTTGTTATACTACATGAAATGCTTGGTCAACCTTCTTTTATCAGAAAGAAAAAGGACATGACTAGATTGGCTAATCCCTCTCACTATGCCTTGTTTTAAAGATTGAATGGATAGGTAACTTTGGTCATCCTTACTTAGAACAAAAAACTGATTGAAAATTTCATTGATGAAAATGTCCCTACCTACTACAATTTGATCACATGGACACGGTAACTCAAGAGCACAGTGTTGACTTATTCACTACAGGCCCGAAAAGTTATTATAGTTGAAGTTTATTTAAATAAAAATGATTGTTTATATATTAATCACACTCGTAAAAAGTTCAATGAAATGTAAAATACCTACTGATGTAAATATGTCTCTAATTCAGAATAAGGTAGTGCAGCGTCGACAGAGAACATTTGAGGTGCATCTTCTACTCCAGTACGTGGCCCATCCCATAATTCAGAGTACTCATCACGTCCACGGATGAATAAAATCGTCTAAAACAAGACACTCACATTATAAAACAAATAAATAATAAATTAGTAATGTTCGTATTATATGGAATGTTTGAAAATACATACACGGTGAATGTTTTCATCGCCTGGTAAACTGGTAATCATTAAAAGTGAGTCAGGTTCTAAGCATCCAGTGAGATAGTAAAAATCTGAACTTTGTCTAAATATGAATGGAATTTTGTCTGAAACATATTGTTTTGTGGCAGAAGGAATTAGAACCTGCAAAAAAGGAAACAATTTATTATGATAAACCTATCATCAACGAATATCAACGAATATCAAAGAAACAAAGTAATAGTTATCTTTATTTGACATGGCCGCATATGAAGCGTCTAGTTACAAAAAGAGATGTAACCACATTTTGTTAAATTTGAAGGACAAATATGATGTGCGTATTCTACGCACAATTTTACAATAAGTGAGAATATATAATATATAATATTTAATGTAAATAATGAACTGTACAGTGTGTCCTTGATTTTTTCTATCTCTATGCGTTTGTTCCACAAGTCTTTTCATGAAGCCTGATCTTCGGTTCATAAACTCAGCAGCAGTTAATCCAGCTGCAAGTTCACCAGGACCAACTAAGTGGGGGTGTGTGTGGCAAGTGGGCTGACCCATAACACCAGTAGGGATGCTATTATTTAGAGAGGGCTTTTTTGAACGGGCATCGTGAACATTTCCAATTGATGAGCTTGATGATCGAAATGTCTGTTTTAAGCTTTGGTGGCATTGATTGGCTGAGGAAAGAACAATAATCATTATTAATTAAAACAGAATAACAGTGACCATGTTTACAATGTAACCCATTTGTATCCGTTACCATACAAAGATTTCGATATCACTCTATTTGCCACATTTATTGTGGTGAGTCAATCAAATTGTCTAGATGCTCAGGAGAAATACTTCCTCGTTAGTGTTGCATTATACTAAAAGCCGGAGTGTGTAAATAAACATAAACTTATTAATATGTCAGTTTCAGTTTAGCATAATAATAGAATAGATGTAGTCATACAATATAATTCTTCAAATATTTACAACATATAATTTTACGAATATATCCCATATGTTGGTCGCAATAATATACTTAGTGTGAAATGTTACAAAACTCTTACACGCATTTCATTAAATATGCTTTACTACATGCTATTCTATTTCTCTCCGAAAATCAACTAAAACCCGCAGAAACCAATGGAAAACTAGAAAAATAAAAAAAAGAAGTAAAGATACAAAATTTAAAAAAAAAACATACTTTAGAATCAAGATGACTGATAATTCATGCAAATTTTGAAATATTTATAGGAAATTTCGTCTCCATACAAATTTGCTCAATGGTTTATATTGAATACCTAAGAAGTTCTATTTGACATGTTGAGCTGATTTTTTCATACCGATATAATATTTATATATTCTTCATAACATATAATAATTTGGCATTTTGTATGTGCAATTATATTTCATAGAGCTGCATTATTATTAGCAGAATTTAGTTAATATTCGGCTAGAAAAAGAGTAACAGGTTGTAGTAAAGCATATTAACCAAATCTTCTATAATTTGTGAATAATTTTTTTCTCTATTTATTTTTATTGATTGGAAAATATATAAAAAATAAAAACAACATAACCTAATTTTATGTAATGACTGGGGTTGTTTCGTCATTTGAATAGTAAAATTGTTTTTATACACAGCACTTTTTTCGATCATATAATAGGCATCATACGAAAAGGGGATTAATTTCATGGAAAATGATTTATTATTACCTGACCGAGATCTAAGAATTGGTATAAGTCTTTTTGGAAAAATAAACATTTTGTAAGAAAACTATAATGATAATGAGTTATTAGTGATGTTGTATTCAGATAAGAGTCGATGAAGAGTAAATCACGTTTGAGCAAACTATTCACAAAAATGTACCGAAAGAACAGATAGCGGTATTTTGAAAAGATTTTGACGTATTATTCGCGTTGACATTTGCGCAAATGTTGCCATTTGTATAAAAAAACATTTTGACGTCGAGTGTAGGCAAAGGAATACTTGGGTCAATATTATTTTCAAATGTATGGAAGAAAATAAGTAATGTGCAATCATTATAATTAACAAATGATGTATTTTCATTTTCTTCTACGAATTATAAATCATGAGTCATGATCATAATTAATAATGTGGTACATTTCTGAAAATAGACCTGATTGGAAAATACTAAATTTATTCTTTGTAATATTTTTTAACTAGACTGCTTACTAACACAACCACCTGTTCTTGTATTCTGACGTTGAAAAAGTTTAAACAGGAAATTCACATTTCTTACAAAAAGTATTTGATGTTATCACATTTCTAAAATAAAAATAAAAAAGAAAATCATAAATGGTCAAATTTTACCAAAATTAAGGTGGGACGGAAATAATGCACGATAATGTATAAAATGATGTAAATATTGCTAATTTTCAAAATATAAACTGTTCAATAAATACCCGTATTTTGAGCATATTGTGATAGATGTTAAGTTTTGCTAAAATTTTAAAACGCAAATATGTAATAAAATTAAACATTTTGTATGCTACAAAATGCTAAAATTATTGTGAAAAATACGAATACGAAACTTATCAGAAATATTTTTTGTAGAAATTGGTTACGTCTACCCTACACCCCTAGCCATATTAGCAGCTACAATTATTTTCATTATATTATCATTACAACTTCCAACAGCTGTAGACTGCCAATACATTAAAAAAGGGCTCGTTTAATATCAAAGCTATTCGTGGCGTATCGGGGAGAGGCGGATTTTTTAAAATTACTCTTATACAATAATTATGAAGCCAAACGAATGTTACTTACTGTGTTTAGATTATTCAACAATGCACAATCAAACAAAACATAATTAAAAAAGTATTTCCTTACCTCAGACTGCAAGAATAAATAGTTTTAAAATTGATGTAAAAATGAGAAGGTACCATTATTTCCGCTACGATTCCATGTTCCAGACGTTATGTTTAAACCGTAATAGATAGTACTAAAAGCTCGCCAGCCTAAATTTAATGCCCCCTCCGATATTATTAGTACCCAAAAAATATTTATTTTGTTTTATTTGCTAATCGTAAAATGTGATTATTATTTTTTTGTGAAATCAACAAATTATATTATCGAATTATGAATAGATTCAAACTTAAATTGTAGATTTTTTACTGCAGAACAAAATTGTTAATTATTGCAACCTAAATACCCTAATAAATCCATTTTTGTTATTTCTTCTACTAAGAGATTTAGTCAGAAATTTATGTTCTTGACATACATACATTAATAAGATAAACATATCTAAATTGGTTATCATTTTTACGTAATGGTATTTTAAATAGCATATTTTTTGTTTCCATTCATGCAAATAATTGGGCAATAGATATCAAAATGCCACTTAACAGTCATTTAACCAAAAAATCTTCGGTACTCTTTCATCATTAAGCGTCGATAAATACTTTTTATATATTTCCGATAACGCAGTTTAATAATTATTTGGACGTGCATACTTACAATGTGATAATAATGAGGACTTGAGAATATGAATAACCTTCAAAAGTAAACATTTTCTTTATAATTCTCATTGTGGACTTACTTTTAATTAACCGCAGCTTAAAGCAATAAAAGATTCCTTATGTCAGATTATTAAGAGGACAAGACTTAAGCTTAAGCATGCTTTGAATTATTAGGATAAAAAATGAGCAAATCCAAATTATTTACATAGTTTTCAGCTCAGAATGGCACTTTTTTTCCATTAAAATATTTCAATCGTAGGAAACAAAATGTTAAAAAATCGTCACGGTACCAAAACAAAATTAAATAATAGAGTCGCGATTAATTAAATGACAAAATGTGCATATGGTAGCAAACTATAATAAAAACAGTTTCCATTGGAAAATCAAATGCCAGCAAAACTAAGTATAACTGTTTTTTGGCGATGTCTATAAACGTATTATTTGGATGAGACCATTTTTGGTTACTACTCGTATCATGTGTTTTTCGATTGTCTTGAATCGGTCAATTATTGTAGCCAGTAGTGTAGTGCTTAATTAAAATGTTCCAAGGGGATGCTTTTTTAGATTAACCCTAACCCTCATGAGTAATATATATAGATTTTATAAACAATGAAAATTGTAAAATTTTTACATTCTCAATTTTTGAGCGAATGAGGCGCACGCTTGTGGCTTCCGAATTTCAGACCCCCCAAAAATGGCTTATGTAATATATCCCATGTATTTTTTGTTCAGATTTTATATATTTTTATTCCTTCAGATGGAATTTTCTGATGTTCTTATGTTACCCGAAAAACAGGGTCTCCAAATTTAAATGCGCCTGGGGCCTCCAATGTGCTTAATCCGCCACTGAGCATAAATGTAATTTAAAATATTGAAATAAATTTTCTGTACGGATTTGAATTAAGCAGTTCTATGATTGCCGTTTGACCATACCATATTATACCTTAATTTAACTTTTATTTTTTAGAGATACATACTAGTAACTTGAGATTTTAAGCAAAAAGATCATACACATATGAACATGATGCACAACATATTTTTCCAGATTTGCATATAATCCAAGACAATTTTTGTAACTGTGATACTACGATGTAAATGTATACAACAGTTTCAGGATAAAATATTCTTTAAAAAAATATATTTTTTGATTTTGCTACACGAATACGCGCGAATAAATGTTGGAACTATTTTTAAAAAATCCGAAAAAGAGGTGCTGAGTCGACGCTCCGGCGCGCGCTGGCCCTACTACACCACTGATTGGAACACTCATAGAACTATTAAGTTCCCGGTTTAACTCCAGAGACTTCAATAATAGGTCAAGCGAGATCCTTGAAAATGCGCACATTGATAAACAAAAACTATATTTCTAGAATGATGAAACCACCGAATCCATCGAAATTTTGGCTATTTTAAAAATTAGATTAGTTCGTAGACTATTGATTACAAAAACATTATTTATTTAATTTTGATTCAAAGTATTTACCATTTTTAAATTGACTAAAATAAATATTATTTAATAATTTGATTCGAGTAGAAAATGAAATTCAAGCTTATCCGCCGATAATAATTTGAGCATATTTTCATTTTAAAATATTCATTGAATAACAGATTCGCTTTTATTGCGATCAAAATGACAAGCAGAATATTTGCTAATATAATTTCGTTTCGTAATAACTTGTACGCATGTGTGGGTAGATAAATATTTTGCATACTGCGTATGTGTTGGTGGGTTATCCATAACGTTATTGAAAACTGAACAAGTATAGAGTGCAAAATAAGAAAATTTGGATATGAAATCTAGAGGAAAACTTGCTTAAGTCTCAAAAGCTGTTTTTTTTAATGACATTTGCACAGCTTAGTATTATAAAATCAAATACTAAGTGATTTTTTTACGTGTAGTATTATTATTTAATTTAAATAATAATTTTTAACATCGGTTGAAAAACCTATTTTATATATAAAAAAAGAGTAAAAAGGTTAGGTTAAGTTACTTACATCGGATTAATATTCTCGGCTTACAGCGGAAAAAATAAAGTTATCGATTTTTGTATAGCTATTAATTTAATTTGATATTTTTTATACGAAGTAAATACTTCGTAAAAAAATGTCAAATTAAATTAATAGCTATACAAGAAAAATATACAATAAAATTATTAATATACAATAAAATTATTAATTTAGTTTTTTTTATAGAACAAATAAAAAAAGGCTTAAAGATTTGGTTACCATATTTACCGTGTGGTAAATATGGTTCCGCTTCTTTAATAACTGGGAGTAGCGAGAACGATTAGTTAACCACTAGTTCGTTCTATCCTAGTCTCATCCTTCTATCCCTACTACCCTATTTGAAAAAGAGAGGTTAAGCGACTGAGTAACAAACAGTCTCGTGGATAAAAAAATGATTTTGAAAACGTCACAATGCCATGAATATAAAGTTATCATAATTATTCAGTTGTCGGAGTTGTTCAAAAATGAATTTAAAAAATATAAAATTTTAGTATACAGTGGTGTGTCGTCACTTATCTTAACTTATCCCACTTTGGTTTAAAAAAAAACTTTCTGAGCAGTTTTTCTCAGACCATATTCTGGGCATTCAGTGACGAAATGGTAAAAGAAAAGAAACTACGATCAATTCTGTATTACTAAGCAGAATTTGGCATCTTTCAAGATATGCCAGTCAGTTTCATACAAACTCAATAATAGCACGTGATAGTATTTATTGTTAATAAAATTATAATTAGTAAAAGTCTTTTTTAAAAGTATTTTTTGCGGTTTGTTGTATTTATGTATAAATTTTGAGTCTCCGGTAATATAGAAAAAAACAACAACTATGCGAATAAAATTTGGTGGTGGACGATCAGAATGTTTTTCGTTTATTTCACATTCCTATTATTCTTCTATGAGACAATTATCCAAATACACTTTCCTAACACTCCCACTGATGCATCAAAAAAGGAACTGCCCCCACTCTTAACTTAAAGACCGCGTAGGCTGTGTGGGTGCTGCGGTCACATTTCTAAGGTTGATTCTGTATTTTTTTGATTTTTTATTAATTTAAATAGAACTCCTGTTTGATACCAATTAGAATTCAACAAGAATATTCAAATATAAAAATGATTTATTAAATGCACACAAAATCTTAATTCGTAATTCTAAATAATATTAATTCTTTAAAATATTTACAATGTACCGCTGAAATAAATTCCATATAATGAAAACATGTGGCGTTAGTTTCTTTATTCTATTAAATGACAGATGAAAAAAACATGTTATTTTGTAACTCGATGGTTGCCACAGACGAGATATCTCGTAAAATTTTTCGTGCTCAAAAGACCAAAGACGAGTTATCTCGTCAATAGCTAATTAAATTAATAGTTGCAAATTATTTTTTAATTCTAATTCTAATTCTAAATTTTTAAATTTAAAAAAAAAATTGACATTACAGCTTACGCCAATTCGTCAAATATTTTTTAAGTTGAAAGATCATACGAGATATACTCGATGAGAATTTTTGAAAGTCACATGAGATTAACCCAAGGAGAATTGACTTCACAAACACCCATGTCTTAGATCTCAAATTAAAATTGAAAAAAACCCAATTTTGACATTGACCTTACCGGGAATCGAACCCGGACCCACCTGATCGGAAGAGCAAGCTCTTACCAACTAGACCAAAGCAGGCGACAAAATTATAGCCGACAAGATTATAGCCGGCCTGCTAGGTAATTACTATTAATTATTTACGGCTATAAAAGGTTAAATTCAATATAAGACAGCTAAAGCTAATAGCTGGGTTTTGAAATAAAATAAGAAAATATTCAAATGATAATAACCGACGAAAAAGACACTTTGATATAAATGCCATTTTGGGTCATCCATATCGACTGTAGTCAAGTAAAAAAAGAAGTAACCCGCAGCTTTTTAAAAATAGATTATTTTCGATAATCACCATGTATGCAACTTAATACACGGTCTATCAAAATGATGTATGCTGTAAATGCCAAATTAGCAGTGCTATTTTCCTATATGTATCTCGGTGGAACGGCAATACGGCACCATTTTTCTTGTCATTTTTAATGTTTCAGATCAAAAATCAAAATTTTATTTTTAATTTGCTTTGAATTTTATAGAAGTGAGCGATAAGTTATTGACTAGTCCTGTTATATTATTTAAAAAAAGAGAAGTTAAGCAACTGAGTAACAAGCAGTTCTCGTAAAAAACTTCTGTTGTAATACCTCCATTAGAATGCCACACGGTTGACATTGAGAACGGACATAGATTAGAAAAAAAACTTGACAAGAATTGAGTTCTGGCACCTTTTTTTTTTTTAAAAAAAAGCGCTGTGAATTAGTATTTACGTTTGAAAAAAAAGCAGTCATAAAAGCTTTTATTAAACTTATATTACATTGAGACTGCCTATAGTCGATATATTAAGCCTGATAGTTGTATTCAATAAAAATGGTTAACAACAAGTACTGCTTTTATTTTTGAAAAATATGTATTCGAACCAAGAAGAGTGCGATATGGAATTGATGTTTGTTTTTGTGAAAGAGTCGTAGAAAAACCAGATTGCAATGAAGTGACCGCAGTATTCTTCGACAGCCGTGAACAACAAAAACCTTCATCAGTGCGCGAGCTAAGTTGGGTTGGTTGGTTGCGTGTCGCTGCTTTTTGCACGCCATAGACAACGATGGACAGACATTTCCAATCAGAAAGATTACAAAGTGAAAGGTGTTGATTATTGTTAAGAAAAAAATGGTAATTATAGTTTAATAGTGTCTCCTTGTGTGTACGGATCATGTTTGTGCTCAATTGAAGTGTTGAAATTGGACGTTGGAAAGGATTTTACGCCATTTGTCTGACCCGTGTACCAGAGAAGAATTCTACAGAAGGCAGTGACTAACACAGGTATAGACAAATTCCGCGCCTATATTTATGTAGAATCAAATAGATTGCTTTTTCTCGGAAAACCATTAAAGGCATTTCTCGTAAATAAACTTTGAATCATAAAGAAGAATAAATGTTGTATAAAATGTATTTTTAAGAAATATTAAATAATCTCTACATTGTTTTGAGCAATTCGATTTGACCGTGGGTTTTAAAAATAGTACAACTGCGTTGACATCATAATAAAGTTTCAAAATATATCAAGAAGCACACCTTACTATAAGTCAACGTAAAAAAGTTGTATTGACATTGTCTTGGAAAATGGAGAATTAGGGAAGATAATAATAAAAAACGGCAAACGAAATTTGGTATTCATTTTCCTATTAGAAAATTTTGAATTATGGTTAGCTAATTTTTCCTAAGAATCTAACATGTTTTTAATTGAAAAAAATCAAGATTTTATTCGTTAATGTTGTTCAGATTCACTCGTTTCACAGAAACGATTTATTTTATAAATAATTGTTCAATATTGATTTACCAGTTTGATTTTTGTCTTTAACATTTTAAAATATTTTATTTTATTTTAGTATGCATTATTTTATTGGTCAACTTAAATCCCAGCACATTGTTTCTTCATTAAATTGAGTTGCGAAACTATTTTTAATTAAAAAAATAATAGAACCCGTAAAATATTTGTTTCAATGTACAACAAATATAATACAATGAATTTATGAAGTTTTATCCAAAAACATGAACTCTCTTCGCCCTATGCCTTAATATTGAAAATAAATTAAATTTACCGTTGAAATATTGACTAGCAACCGGGCCTCGTCAAAACACTTACTGCTAAACACAATTTTTTTCATATTATAGAGTTCTGAATAGAGATGTTTTATTTCACTCTTAGCTTGTCTAATCTTTTTTTAATCATTTATCGCCAATTTTATGCAGCACTTTAAAATTCTTTTTGGCAATACTGTTATATTTATTTTAAGCTTTTGCTCAAAAAGAGGTAAGTATCGAAAAATCTTCGAATAGATAAGGAGGTACGCCACTGGCAGGTCTATCAGGAAATTATATTGTTGTTTAATTTATCATTCTTAGGAGTCTAGAAATAGCAAAAAAATTTGCACATGGATAGATTTGATATCTATCCAATAAGAATGAGAATGAAAAAATGTGCATCTTTGTAAGCCATGAAAAACTTGTCTAGTCTTTGCGCCTCGTTCAACTCCGTCTCCTGACGTCAGCTAATGCCATAGCAACAATGATATCATTCTCCATTCTGCTGAAAGTGTTTAACTGGAAAATTAATATATTTGGTCAACTCTGGCAGATAAATACTTTAAGATAAAAGCGGTTAAACATGTTTATGATTATATTTTTAGGTGTTCACGTGTACGTACTTTAAGTTAATTCCATTGTGCTAGAAGAATTTTCTTAAACAAAAATTTTCTTTAATCAAATTTATTAGTAAGCAACTTTGATGAGTATGCAGTGCTCGAGTTTATTTATTCTCACAAATCGAAAACTCATAGTACATAGAAAACTAGAACATGGATTTTTTTCGATTCTCTATCGTCATAGCTATGAAAAAGGACGGATATAGCAGGAATGGGCAGGGGGGGGGGGCTCGGATGGGCTCGCGCGAGCCCCTTGTTAAGATAAGAAAATCATTCGTCTTATATCAAATCATCACATAACTGCAATTTCTGTAAATGGATAAATTTGAAAAATAGTTGTCGTTTCATTTTTTCATTCAGCGTTGTGGGCGTCCGTGAGTCCCAGGACGAAAAAACATTTTTTCGATCGATTTATCTATTTTCTGTTCGAAGGAATGGGTGTTTGTGATGTCTTAAGATTGCCTTCCACTCTTCAGATTCTTCAATTCAACTGGGCGCTACTATTAGTTAATCACTAGTCCTGTCCTATGCTTATCATTTTATCCCTACTACTCTCTTTGGAAAAGAGAGGTAGAATAGCCTCTCGAAATAAACTCAATAGATTATGTAAAGTATTTAGCAAGTTCAAATTTATATATTTATAAATCGGACCTGCATCTGAATGGTCACGTTGTGGGATTAGATTACAGTGCTCACTAAGTCGAGTCCCAGTACGGACAGTTTCATAAATTGTATTTTTAAATAAATTTATGGATTTTATCTCGAAAAGATGCACGTGGTGTCTAAATTCTTTCCAACCAGTCCGATTCTAAAAAAACCGCGTAGCAAGAAAGATTTGTAAATAACTAGTTCTATACTAACCCTATCCATCTGTCCCTTCTCTCTTTGAAATACAAAGAACTTGCAGAGCAAGATACACTCCACTGGCAGTCCACATGGTTCACATTGGAAGTTATTTTATATTTCTGTAATTTTGTGCACAATTGTAGCTACGTGTATTTTTCATATATGGAATGATCAAGTCACGGAACTGCTTATAAGTATCGTGATCAAAAACATATATGTAGATCTACTGCATCGGCACTAAGAATGGGTATCTATTTCTATGGTCCATAAAAGTCTATTCTTGCATGTTCGGTGTCTGCAAAATGCTATTCGCGGTCTGCTCTGTCAGCCACTATGTTAAACAGATTCAACGTACGCACGGGTCGTCATGGGCCATGATTTGATTACGGGCAAAGCAAAAACTTTTACTTTAGTACACAGGATTTCCATTGTTCCATTGCCAACTCAGTCACCTGATTTGATTCGGAGTTATGGCCGTTGGATTCTACGCCGATAATGATTCAATATATTTATTTAAACCTAATATAAATAAAAGTTTCTATTCTTTATACATACTTCAGACGAAGTTGAAGAAGTAATAGGCAGAGCTTATACAAAAAGCAACTTTAAAAAAAATCAGTTATAGACCCACAAATTAATTAAAACAATTTCTTACAATTTTATTTGTGACTACTAGTCGGGAAATGTGTTTTTAGAAAATAAAAAACAAAATGCACATCATAAATATTTGAAGTATAATGTTTCTAAGCTAATTTATGTATATTTAATATTAAACCACATATTTCATCTATTTTTATTTGTAGTCATGGCGGTTTGAAGTTTAAAATATTAAGGTTTTGAATTAAACTATTAATCATATATAAACTCATTCTTATACAAAAAAAGAGTTATCATATTGCCAAAAACCGGTTTTCGAATATCGCAAATTTCACTCACAACCCGGTTTTTTAAAAACCGACAACTCCTAATTTTATTCAAACGAAATAAATGAAACATATTTTATATATAACATTTTTTCGCCTATCTAAATGTTTTGTTTTTTACCTTACTATCATATAATAGAGTTATTCTAACATATGAATTTACATAATTTAAGATTTCGACTGAAGGTGCTTGGTGGAATTTCAATATTAAATTTGAATCATTCAAATTATGTACACTCCCACAGATTTTGTCACTAACGACCCGGGTTTCGCCTTTCGGCATCTTCAGGCGTTCAAGCGCACGGATGAACTTGAACTGACGCTTAGTAAATGGATGTTTCGTGTTTATATATTAAATAAATGTATCACTGAGTCTAAAGCCATCGCTGGCGAAAAGGGTAAGCTCATGGGAATTCCCAAAGATTTGAGTAGTGAGTGGTTTTTAGAATTATATTTATTTGTTTGTCGGCAAAGGTTTTATGATATTATTTATGATATTATTTATATAGGGTATAGAAGTGGAGAGCCAGGAAGGTTTAATATCTCGTTCAAAATCGGAAGACTATGTAACTGTGCCCTATTAATTTCTAAAATTTCCTGGAAAAAGAGCTTATGACTGTCCGTATTTGGGTGTAACATTTTTATCCCCTGTTCCTGATTGAACACGTGTCCTTCCGAAATTAAGTGATTAGCAAAAGTAGACGTGTCCTTTTTCAGTCTAAAGGCTGCCATATGCTCTAATACCCTGATGTTTAAAGTCCTCTCTGTTTTGCAGATATAAAATTTATTACAACAAGAGCATTGTAATCTATAAATTCCAGATTTATTTAGGTAATGTATTTTATCTTTATTGTTAACTAATAATTTGCCTAAAGAGCTTTTACAGTAAAAGGCTGGTCTAACACTATCAGCTAGTTGTTTTTTAATTTTAAGACTAGTATTTCCTAAATAAATGATTCTACGCCAATACCTAGTATGATCTATGTCCTTTGACAATGTACCTTGAAATAACATTTTTTCTGCAAGTTTAGTTTGTTTTTTTGATAAAAGATTGTCTATAAGAGACATATCGTATCCATTGTTGATGGCGATTTGTTTGATGATTTTTAATTCTAATCACTTAATTTCGGAAGGACACGTGTTCAATCAGGAACAGGGGATAAAAATGTTACCATATAATAATAAGGGGATATAAATGTTACCAAATACGGACAGTCATAAGCTCTTTTTCCAGGAAATTTTAGAAATTAATAGGGCACAGTTACATAGTCTTCCGATTTTGAACGAGATATTAAACCTTCCTGGCTCTCCACTTCTATACCCTATATAAATAATATCATAAATAATATCATAAAACCTTTGCCGACAAACAAATAAATATAATTCTAAAAACCACTCACTACTCAAATCTTTGGGAATTCCCATGAGCTTACCCTTTTCGCCAGCGATGGCTTTAGACTCAGTGATACATTTATTTAATATATAAACACGAAACATCCATTTACTAAGCGTCAGTTCAAGTTCATCCGTGCGCTTGAACGCCTGAAGATGCCGAAAGGCGAAACCCGGGTCGTTAGTGACAAAATCTGTGGGAGTGTACATAATTTGAATGATTCAAATTTAATATTATTTTCTTTTTGCAAAGCATTTTTTGAAGAAGATTTTTTATAATAAAAATGTTTTTGAATTGAGATGACTTACAACTTAAATTGATAATTTTGTTTTATATTGGGTTAGTAAGTGAAAGAACAGAATCGTCCGTATCAATTTTACATTAAATACAAATTTGTTCAAAATTAGCAGTAAATTTCTTTTGAATTTTTTCACTTTGAAAGATGCAAAAAATATATTTTGACGTTGGAAATTTAATTTTCTTTATAATGAATAAAAATAAATAAGACTCGATTCGGAATTATACACATGTATGAAGCCTGAGTCAGAATATTGTCAAAGTGTTTATTCAAATTTACATGTGTCATACTTACCTGTACGTGACAACTTATTTGCCAACAATTCGGTTACTTACTTACAAATGATTTTTTTAAAAACTTAAATTATTTAAAAATCTATTCTGTTGGAAAATACGCTTAACCTTGGTTGTGTTTTAATGTACATTTATTTTGAAATAATGAGCAAAAACCATTCTGCAAGAATCTCTAATTTTAGCACGGTTAGTAAATAAGTAATTGAAGGTGTGTTTCGTAAAAAAATCTTTAGATTCGAAAGCTTATTCGATTTGTATAAAATACTTTTGTTTACAAATTTTGATGTATATAATATCGACTGTGGAAAGGAAAAAGGACGTAACCCACACATATAAAATTTTACAGGAGGCGCAAAAAACGTGTTTTGATGATTTTGGGCCATATGCAAATTATGAATTATACACAACCTTGAAGTGCACGGAGACTACTAATCTGGTGTTGAATTGACATGATCTAATATAAATTAAAGACATTGTTTAGGGAAAACCTTAGTTTCAGTCTTTTTTCTTGGTTTTAATTTTTGACAAGGTCATCTTTTTCAAACTTAAAAGCTAAATTTACATACTAATTCGGCGTTTGCAGCTTGCATTCTTTTGATAGAACGTGTATCAAGTTTGATACATTGTGATTATCGAAAAAAACCTGTTTGAAAAAACTGTGGGTTACGTCCTTTTCCTTTCCACAATCGATATGGATTCATTTGGATCCATAGTTGAGCGAACATGCATAATTCAATGCCCGAAGGAATCAGTTTATTATTTTACTTTACCTATTTTTAAAAAATCAACATCTATTTCCAATGTGTAACATATGGTCTCGTAATGGAGGTGTCTCAACAAAACTTTTCTACAAAAACTGTTTGTGAATCAGTCGCTTAACCTCTCTTTTACAAAGAGAGTAGTAGGTATATAAGGTTAAGGCTAGGACAGGATCTCTTGGTTAATTAATCGCTTTCGCTACACCCACTTACTGATGAATTGGAAGGGTGGGAGGGAAATAAAGATATCACAAACACACCCATGCCTTCGAACATAAATCGATCGTAAAAATGCTGTTTGTACTGGGACTCGAGCCCGTAAGATCCGGCACTGAAGCCAACAACGCTATCCACTACTAAGCTAATTACCACTAATTAACGGTCCTTTAGCGAAATGTTCGAAGTTTGTAGACATTGTCTTTCTCGAGTATATGACCATGAACCTCCGAACAAACACTTTCCAACACTAATTTTTCATTTTTTTTTTGTAAACTTTGTTATCAAGTGGAATAACAAAGTTATCAATTATTTTGTTTACAAATTTAGCGCCGAATCCAGATAAAATATTATTTTTCCAATTGATTTATTAACGAAAAAACAATAAATTACCTACTTGTTCTTTTCAAACGTCGCCTTTATATTATTTTTTCTTTCTGAAAACTTCCTTTCCGATTCTTTTGAGCGACTTAATTCCTAAAAAAAACTTTTTGCTGATGTACCCTATTACGAGCTATAATTTCAATATCCATGACTACCAACCACTTTTCAGTGATAGTGTTTCCATTGAAACCGAGATTAATAAATAATCTTAGATGGCTTTACGAAATAGGGAAAATTTGTAATGTTTTTTCTGGGAAATATTTTCCCGTCTATTTAAATAGTTTTTATTTAATTTATTTAAAATATGAACTGTGTGCTCATCTTTTATATGTTTCACATATGCATATTTCAATTATATCGAAGAATGTCAATGCAGCACATTTTAAAGATATTGAATTCCGATCAACACCTTTAAACCATTTGCAATTTGCAATAAATGCAAAATACTTGATTGTATTATAACAAGGTCTATGTTTGAGACTGGCTATTGAAAATTGGCTATTAAAACCTTGAAATAATCACTTTCAGACTATCTGGCAGAAAATGGCAACACGTTTATCCACAACGTTAGAGCATATTTTAATTTTTTTACATCTTATCACAAGTTATAACTTATTCATTTCATTAATATGTCAATTTTTATCTCCGTGTACACAAATTACATAACAAGTTGTATTTATAATAAAAATGCTAATTAGAGTGTAAATACATACTATCATGATCATTATACAAATGATATTGATGAAAATAATGCTTACATTATATATGTAGCATTTTAGACGTCTCATATCAAAATCCGATTTGCCCACTTTGCGATACTAGTAGTTAACGATTTGTTTGTGTGTTTTATTTTTAAATTATTAGTTTAAAAGATGACTTCGATGAAAGATTCTTTATGCTATAAATCGAAGCGAAATAATGTTAGACATGTTACCATTTGCTTGCAACTACACATTGAATTAAAAAGCAAGTAACAACAAATGATATAACATGTCTAAAAGTGAACATTGTTAAAATAATTGAATAATCCTGACGTAGTTCAGAGTCTTAATCATTAAAATCGTATTATAATTTAGCTAAACATATTATTTATGCAGTATATAGTGTTAAATCGTAAATATAGCGCCGGAGATTCGAATTTTTTCAAGTTGCTCCAATTCACGAAAAATATTCAAGATCATCCATATCCAAATCACAGACAAATATTTAAAAGATTTTTTCAACGCTCTGCCAATAATGTGTTTTGTAAGTGCACTGTACTATTATTTATTTTTGTTTGACGATAATAAAAAATAGTTAACAAAGGCTAGCCGAGAATATGTTGAATTTTTTCACACTGAAGTTTTTCTGTTGTCTTAAGAATCATTTTCAATTAGTAAATGGGACTTAAAATAATAAGTGAAATACAGTTTAAATAAAATAAATATGTATTCAATTTAGCAATTAACATTTTCAGATTTATACTACGTACAATTTTTCTATTGATTAGGTGTAGAGTAGGAGGTGAATGTACATATGTATATTTAACTTAACGTGTATGAAAATGTGAATCTTGCTGGTCATGCAGCTGAATGGTCAACATTTATGGGCTTTCATTCACGAAGTTGCGATGCCACAGTCTCGAATACTGGATTGGTAGTTTTCAAACATTGATTTTTCAATCGTATATAGATTTTAAGTCGAAGATTTGAATATCTGTGATGTTTTCATACACATTCTAAAGATACAGTGAGTGACATATTATAAGATATCATATTACTAGACATTTTGTAACTCTATCCTTCCTTAATTACTATTTCCGAAAAGAGATTGAGAGCTGATTTACAATCCTTCGTTAAAAAAACAAGTTTGGTTAAGTTCATATTAAAAATTATCCTTGTTTTGTAAGGGGCTCTATCTACACTTTATATTATTTTACCTGTTTTTTTTTTATCCAATGCCTGGATTGAATTGTGTATTTCCTGTCTAAAACGAGAATTGTGAGTGTACTGTATACAACAATAGTAAGTTGTAATTCCTTATCAATACTTACTAACACAGTTTGCTTAATCAGTGAAGAAAAAATTAACTGTTATTAGAAAGAATCAAATAAAAAATAAAATACAGTGCAAGAGTACGGAGTACGTACGTACTTAACTCTTTATTGCAAAAAGCAAAACCGTTTGCTGGATAAAGAGGTATTCGTCTGGCGTTCGTTCCGCCAAGCGCATTTCACATCGCGATTGTTGTGTAATCTCAAACGGTAAAGTATAATACCTAATGTTCATAATAATATTTTTTCGTGCTGTTCTCTTATGTTATATGTTATAAAATAGCTGATATGTAGTCATCTAGCTGGCGAGAAAGTGCAGCTCGCTCGACAGACGCGTTCGAAGGTGATTTCGATAAAAAGCATGTGCACGATTCCGGCGAAAAACAATAATTTATTATCGATTTGAAGTGCCGTTTTATTGAATTTAAATGCCGATGTAATCAAATGATGCGATTGAAAAAACATATCATAGTATTGCATATTTATCCAACTGATAATTATGT
The DNA here is from genome assembly GCA_031772345.1 of Himalopsyche anomala. Taxonomy (NCBI): domain Eukaryota; kingdom Metazoa; phylum Arthropoda; class Insecta; order Trichoptera; family Rhyacophilidae; genus Himalopsyche; species Himalopsyche anomala. The sequence goes on from CM062821.1 coordinate 8,423,014, forward strand.
GATATAGCTCTTTTCTCTCTGAGACAAATGATTTACATACATATACATATATATTTATATATATTTATGATATAAATTTGTTGAACTCTATTAAAATGATAATTAACCAAAGTAAAACTGTATTACTCTCATAAAATAGCAATTCCTCTATGATATTTTGTAGTGAAACTATTTAATGCTGAAAAAGAAAAGGAATTCAGGATATTATCTAATTTTTTCATGTTCAAAATATACTGACAGCGAAAAAAATGTTTTTCATGGTCAAATAATCTGTCTTTAAATTTGATGCTTCATTTTTCCAATGAAGGGTATTTGCAGTTTTTGTCCGATATCTTGTGCTCTAGTTAATAAACACAGTCGTTTATTTTACCATAGAAGCAGATCTTCTTCAAACCTATTTGTCAAAGTTACTTTCTTGACTACAATATCGACCCATAATCGGCAAAAGAACTTAAGTGACACAAATCGGTAAATTGTGTTTTAAGCCAATAATTGTTCAATATCACCTAAAGCATCAGCGATAAAAAAATTAGAGCGTTATCTCATTAGCGTAATCTTTTTTAGGGCATGTGCATTTTAGCATTTTGACTTGTTATTACTTGTTCCACGTGGGCCCCGGTTGAGAAACGCTGATCTAGAAAACTGAAAGTTAATATCAGAATAAGCATTTACCATACATTACTATTTACTAACCGCACTTAAGGAATTCCTTTTTCGAACTTAATTTAAAAAAAACCTTCTCCTGTAAAATTTATAAATTGTCGTTTACGATTTTCTGCCAATAGCGGGTCAATATGTTTAGGTCTTCGTAGAACAACCACTTTTCACGGGGAAACCCTTTCTTTTGCGTGACTGAATTTATGAATAATAGTTAAAAGTAATACTCAGCCATTCTCCTGTTGAAGTAAGCTACCATATTGCATTTTGCCTTTATTTTGGTATTAGATCATCAACGCCTTTTACATTAAGCGGTTTACGGATTTTGCGTAGCCAAAAGAAACTTTCTACCTACGCCTCTGCTGTTTTTTATTTTTCCTTGAATTTTGGTTAGAAGTGTGACCAAACCTGTTAAGTCTTTGATAGTTGCTTCAAGATTCCTTGGCTAAGTGGCAAGTCTTAAAACCATGAAATCGGAGTTTTTATCGGCACATGAAAACTTCATTGCATAACGTATTTCCTCGACTTTGAGACGCACCCTATTTTTTGAATCCAATAATAAAAATATCACCGAAATTATGTTTTAACTAAGAAGTTATGTATTAATTAAAGTAAGTATATGACATGCATATTTTCTAACCATCAGCCTAAAACTTCATCAGAAACATCGACACTTCCCAAAAATATCTTCTTTTACATTATTGTCAGCAATTGTAAGACGTCGTCGATTATAAAGCGTACACAGAATTCAGTGATTTTAAAATCATTTGCTAGTAAAAATAGTATAATAAATAAATAAAAAAGTTTTTCTCTCCACGTCAATCATTATATAAATATAATAGTTTGTTCTGCAAATCAATCATTTCCAAAAAATAAATTTTGAGTTTTAACCACGCTATCATTGTAAAGATATAATTAAGTGAGCTTTGTTTGAATTTTTATAAAAAAACTTTTGTAAACATTTTTCTTTTATTCGTTAGATATGATTGACAACCCTGCCATGACTAAATGACATGAATATGTGATTGTTGAACGTTGCATTTCGAAATCAGCTAAACGTCCGCTCGTATTGTCTGTCTTTGATATCTAATATCTGCAACTCTCCGAATCGCCATACTTAGACGCATTTAACACTCGGAATACATGGTAAAAAAACTACTTAAAAATAATGGTAAAAAAATAATCAATTTTATATGTACAGCTAAATGAAAAATGTATTGAATTCGTTCGTTAAAAAAAGTTGAAAGTTTATTAAAATATTTCAATTGCTGATATACGATAAATATGTAAAATGTAATGAAAAATACAAAAAAAACAACTATTTTGCTGAGCACCCTACTTTAATACTTTTTATGGATTATTCGTTTATTCGTAAACCTTGCAATTTTCTGTCTGGAGATATACAAGAAACACGTATTTTCTTTTGTTACACAGCATGTAAAAACAAAATTGTTAAATTTAATTGCATAGATAGTAAAAAATAAACAGTTTTTCATTTGCACTCCCTGGTTTGCGAGCTTTTCTATTATTTACATTTCCGAAAAGTTTTCCAAGAGTAGCGTTTCCAAATGTAGTCCGGCAACTAGGTTATGGCATAAAAATGACTACATAAATCGTTACACGACATAAGAATACTTATATTTGTTAATCTATGTCGTCCATGCAAACCTTTGATATTCATTTGTAACTATTTTTTTTTGAATTATTAATTTAATTCATTTATATGAGAAGCAGAAAAAACATGTTCAAAAATGGTAAACATATTCAATTATATTCAATTAGGTTTTTTCAAAGTAAATATAAGCAAATTACTGCATAGCCAGAATGACTTGCCACACAAATCGCTTACGTTACTATGGTTGTAAAGATTTTTGTAGTTACATTTTTCACTATTTAAAGCGGTCGTTTTTGCTGACTCGTTGTTAATTGCATTTTTCAACGACATATGTTTATTAAAAAAAAAACTGCAAGTGCTCTCTGATTTGAAGTGGAAAGGGTCAAATAGAATATCCATATTTTTCACACCGCTTACATTGTGCAGATTTCTTGCCTACATAGCTATGATGTTTGAACTAAAAACGTGATATTCTGTTGCAACATTTTTTGTTGCTAAAAATTCAGTGGGAGCTGAATGTCAAGATATCAAGGAAATGTTGCATAATGACTCATGCCGTTTTATTATTTAATGCCAAACGAATTTTAGTGTAACATTTCATACATAAATTCAACATGAATTTTATAAAAATATCCATAGACATTAAGAATCATATATGCATGAGAGACACAGAGAAAAACTGGATTATTTGGACTTTTAATTTACTTCACAATACACCGATGAATCGATAGAATAAATGTGATGAAAGATGTTTCTTTTGTTTCTGCGTATACAAGTATTGTAAATATTTTAGAAATATTCATTGGTGACTTTGTGGAAGTTAATTTTTATTGTTATATGATTAAATGTGATAGTTTTGTTATTTCACTTGTTGTGGTATAAGTTATGACACGTGTTTTTCCTCATTAAGAAGCACCACCAGACAGAACATAGCACAATTTACAAATACGCTTAATGTAAGTTATAAATAACAAAATAAAGGTAGAGATTATTTTATTTTCTATTGGACGCAGAAAGGTGTAAGATACAAATAATGATAGCATTGATTATATACGACTTCATTGCAAACAAAATACACAGTCAATACTGTCATAAATATTTTTTCATTATATTTTACCCGAACTTTATAATGAATTATGCAAAAAAACTGACTGATATATCTATGATAAAATGACAAGTCTACTATCGATCATTTTACGATGAGTGTGTAAAAACGATTAAAGTAAGAGCAAATTTTGGAAGAACAAAAAGTATATCTGTCGATGACCTAAAAAAAATGATAAAAAATAACACACTTATAAGATTATTCTAAGCTAAAAAACATTGTGAAATACTCATGAGTGTTAGAAGTTCAATAGCAAATTATCACGAATACAACCATCTTGGTTTTAAGTATAACTGGTGTTTGTACACTTTATATTAGCTCACTTTATTTTAACACTTTGGTTATAAGTATGTACACAACTCCATTGTATCACATTTTTTTCTGTCATATAAATTTGACTTTTTGGATTTTGGATAATAAAGAGTTTTGCAAACTATCATCATTATATTAGAGTTTATTCGGTTGTTTAAATGAAGGTTAATCCGGTCGCATCATTAATTATATCTTTTTTCTAATTCAATGTGTTATTATTATACCAGAAATTATTTTTAAGCTTTAAATTATTAAGACGAGTAAAAGGTGTGGATATGTGAGTGGGCAAATGGCCTTTACGAAATATCCACTTCCACTCGATACAATATTCAACCTTCATTTTATTATTATTTTATCATTGCCCCTCTCTTATAATATAAACTGGAACTATTTTGCACATTTTTATTTCGCTTAACACAACTCTTTGAAATAAATATACAGCACTATCATAAAATGTCAGCCTGGTGTCAAATTGTTAAAATTAAATATGAATGATAACAATTTCTTGTACAGTTATTATTTATCACTAAATGGTGATATGTAAATACTTTATACTAATTGGAAAGCAAAATACACACATGTACTTTTATTCCGTTAGATTGTTATGAATTATGGTATGCTTTAAATAATTCAATTAGAAAGTACCGTTTCTTTGAAAGCATAAACTGGAAAATTATTTGTATTTTTATACCATCTGTATGAAAATATTTCTGTCATTTTATAAATTTAATTACCGCTTACGATAGTAAATATTTAAATGTTGAAATTAAAGTTTCTTTTACTACGTTTGTATTTTTTTCTTACAAACTATCTAATGTGTAATATAAAAATACCTTAATATAGTTGGAAGTTATTTTTTCTATAAAAATGTTAATATTTTTATATCCTTTGATTTTTACGGAATTAATTATTATTGACTAAACGCGAAAATGAAGTATTTAAATGATAATAAGTTTAAATTTTATCATAAATATTAAATAAAAATGGGCGCATGTTTGTGAATAAGTCGTTATATATCGGGAAATTAGGGTGACAAGAGTGAAACCATAAACCAATATTTTTGTAAAAAATGTAAAAAGAAATTTTGCTCGTCAAAAAATACAGTTAAGAGATCAAAGGTTTTCCCTCATAATAATGTTGTTTTAAAATTATAGTACCCATATATAATACTAAAAAAAATAGTGAATGAGACAATAAACAATACAATAATAATAAAAATATGTATAATGGTTTACCCTTGTCACCCCAAGCCCCCCCGATTTGTTCATCACTAACCAAATAATTATAATGGTGCGTCGGTACGTAGGTACAACGTTTAATATTATTTTTGCCAAACTAGTTAAGCGTGAAAAAATTGCCCGATATTTCTGACAACATTAATATATGAATTCAATGGAGTCAACTTTTTGAATGCACTATTATGAACCTCGATAATTTAAAACTTTCTTAATACGCATTAGAATATTAAAAATACATCGATATTGGTCTTTGTTGAATTGAAATACCATGGTAAGTTTGTATGAAAATATAAGGCATTATGGTTTTCTACTAGACTAGTATGTAATATTAGAACTAATTTGAAACATGTACGTAAGTGTAAAATGAAAATGCATTGATGATTCCAAGTGATTACAGAACAAAAAAAACTAGGCATAAAATTTGCGCGGCAAATTAATCGATTCGCTCAACGCATTGCTATGTCGTTGGCACGCAATTAAAAACACATTTTCACATTTTTTTTTGGGCTAATGCCATGCATTATTTTTTTTGGCCGGACGGCGAGAAGAGTCCAACAGACACAAGATAACAATAATTGCACTCTTGCACGAAGAGTGCCAACCATATTTGAATTAATTATTTCGGAATAGGGATTGGAGTACCAATATCGCAAATATCAATACCGGTACTATAAAAAAATAAAAATTAACTAGTAGGTATTTGGAATTTATTTGAATAATTCGCTTTATATATATGCGCTTTTACATGCGATTGGATGTGTGCTTTAAAACGAGAAATAACTCTTTTCACACCTCGCTTAAAAACTATTGTCCTTGTTTAAAATCACACACTCAGCGGTGGGTGGCCGATACGCTAACAAGGGGCTTGCTTAACCCATTAACGCCCAAAAGAAAATCACGTGGGAAAAATATTTTCTATGTTATTTATTGAGAGTTTATGAGAAAATACAAACACTAGAAAAAAAATCAATTTTCATCGGACATAATCGATACAAAGGCTTCTTCGAGTCTTGTATAGTTATTTTATCTCGTAAAAACGTGATGGGTTGCCATTGTAGTCTTTGTAAGAACTGAATTATTACAATTTTCGCGCACTACATCAACATCAAAACGAAAAGACTAGCGCAGTTTTGACGGCTGAACGCCCATTGTACTCGCTTGAGTACAGTGCAATAAAATGCAACATAGCACACGGTCTATGAAAAATATTGTCATACTAAAAATATATTATGTTTAAGTAGAGCCTTAGTATACATAATAATGAGAAACAATTAAAAATGTGTTATTATTTATACTAAAAATTAATTCAAATATCTAACCTAAATCATCTTGTTTTAAACCAATATTTCTATGATAAGCTATTGACATTTATCTACGCATTTTTGCCAAATTGTATTTTTTTCCTGTTTACTACTATCATATAGTTTCATAATAGGCTATTACTTTTGAAATAAACAAAGCAATAATACACCATATGACGCTTGGAATAGGTGTACTCAAGCGAGTACGGTGGGCGGTAATGAGTTAATATTAAAGCTATGCGCTGTGTTCCGGAGAAGGGTGGTTTTTTTTTATCACTGTTATATAAATATACTCACTATAGCTATTAAAGATGCGAGACAATATATACTTATATTATATAACGATAAGTAATAAACAGTAATTTAATTATAATTATTAGCTGAAAAATATATTTACCTTCATTAAATTTTTAGAGTGAAGAGTTCTAAGATTAACACATAAATATTGTTTTCGCTCTTATACCATACTTCAAACATTTTAAGAAAACCATTGAAGATTATATTATCAAAATAAACACAAATGCGTTTTTAAATTTAATTATAATGCATATGTACGGATTATTTGACTTGTTAATCAGATATGAGATCTTTTTAAAATTTAACAAGAGGCTTGCTAAGCCTAAGTCAATCTAAAACCAGCCCACCCCTGTATAAATCATTGCACGTAAATCAGTTTTTGAGTAAAGCTGGTTTTAGCGATTCAGATTTCTCTTCACTGTAGTTTGACTCATTCTCCATCTTGAATGCGATCAGCGTTGGACTGCCAATACGGTAACAAAGGGCTCGCTAAATCTTAAAGCTATTCGTGATGTTCTGGGGATGGTGTGATTTTTTTATCAGTAATACGCAATTATACGCAATAATTATTGAAGCTATTGAATGTTACTGTATACACTTATATTTTGTAACAGTACGCAGTATGTCGTAATTTAATCAATATCAATAGCTGAGAAATGTACGTCAGAAATCCCAAATGTAAATTGCAACTGTTTTATAGATTATATAACGTGAAGATTTAAGAATAATGTTTTTCTTAATTTAACAAGGGCTCGCCGGCCTGAGTAATATTTAACAAGAGGATCGCGCTAGCCCCTGCGAGCCCCCTTTAGCCCACCCCTGAATGCGATGTCACTGATATATTTGACTGGGTCAGCTTTAATTATAGAATTTAAAATATACCCATCGGTGGTTGAAGAGTTTTTTCTCTATCGGCTGTAAGAAAACTAAACGATTTTAATTAAATAAGCCATCGTTGTCTTCTTCGATGAACGGTAGCACATCAACCGTTAAAAAATACCGGAATATCGGTTTCGTCAACACCGGTATTGCAATCCCTACTTCATCAGTAGTCGGTACGGTGTGTGTCTAATCGGAAATCTCAACGAGATTACTGGCTCGTTGCAGGCCTTCTAATTAGTTAATACAGCTATATTAATGCAATACACGTTAACTAGTTCAACTAAGCTATTAATGAAACAGTTGTGTGTTAGTATGCACATTAACGATTATTAATAATTAATTAAGAAATTGTTTAAGCTGACGCGTTATGTCAATGTTTGAGAATCTTGAAAACTATAAAGATAAAATATTAATCACATATAGAAGGGAACACGAGTCAGTTAGCATGCTAGTATTATTAAATTTTAAGTAAAGTTCAATACAAAATTAAATACCATTATCTATTAAGATTGATCATATTTCAGTTTGATATCCCCATTTTTAGTCGACGTAATTGTTTGCAGTATTATGACATAAACTGAAAGCGAAATTATGTGTATTATTGTTAATATTATTTTTTAAAACAAAAATAAATTTACGTTAATATTTCATTTAATAACAATTTCATCTTTTTATACATATCGTTATTTTAGCCAAAAATAAACAGATGCTTTTATAAATCGACTCTGGAATGATTAATTCCATCATTTATTTTTATAAATTTTAAAATTTGAAATATATATGTTTCATGAAATGAAGCATTTTTTTGAACGCTTTATTAAACAGTACCGTAAAAAATGGGAAACAGAGTTATGATTCGTAATGTATCATTCAAATTAAAAGGAAGGTCCTTAATATTATTATAAAAATATCTTTATCAGTACTTTGCTAAGATAATATATTATCAATTACCATAACATTGCAAATTTAATAAAAAAGAAGAACTCGACAAATTCTATAGTTATTTTTTGCCACATAGAATATTTCTTGCAAAACCGGTCACATATCAACAAACGGCATATTTGATATTAAATAATCAGATAATAAATATTGAATAACGCTTATGTAATCTTTTTAATAATTTCGTATAAATAAATCAACATGACAGTTACAGGACAAGCCAACTGTTTTTGCTTATTGTTTCTTTCGCAATCAGCTAGTGAAAGTTGTCGGTTCGAGTCCTACGCGAGCCGGTTATGGCCACCCCCCATCAATAATATAGTATATTTTCTAACGCTTCATTATGATTGTATAATACTATAATGCATTGTAATAATATACTATGTTTATTATTCGCCATAACGACAATAAATCCTTTTAAAATGATACGTTTTTATATTGCAATACAAACTGCCTTCTATTGAAGTTTGAGTAACTATTCCCATTTATAAATAAAAACTAATACCTGTTAACAATTCTTTAACGCGTTTGGGCATTCGTATAATTCGATTGCGGTGTTAAAACCTCGGATTATACAATTTAGTTTTTCAAAGTGTGCGTATGGAGTTTTCGTTTTCTTTCGCCTTTCAGTAGAAAAACGAATATATTGTTTTATTTTGGGACCTGATATGGTTTTAAATAGCATTTGAAAAGGATTACGTTATTTTTATTAGAGAAAGCATGGTAGCAGATAGATTTTTAAACACTCAAATTGTTACTCATTTCTAAACGGTATACAAATGTCTGAAAACATTATCGAAACACTTGCCTGTCACTGTTTTGGAATTCTAATACTAATGAAATATATATTCAAATAACACAGCTGGTACTCGAATTTAGTATCACTAACAGGACATTTAATATTCATCAATACATAATAATTTCTGAGAAGAAACACGTCATCACGTTTCGTTATTTGCCATGTTTTCTATTAGAAAAAAAACTTTCATTTCATACATACAATATAGTTGTTTATTTTAGTAGAATTTGGTATGTCACTTGCTTAGCCTTTTGTAGAAAAGATGACAAGTTTCCTTGTCCCACGCTTTTATTTGTAATTACCAACTCTTGCTCTAGTAGGCTTGATTTCTTCAGTGTTTGTTTATTTTATTTTGGTACATTTTATAGCATAAATTTAAATACGCTTTCATTAAATAAAAGTCATTGATTTTTCAAAAAGATGAACACACAAACACTCATCTTTAATTTATAAAGACTAAGAAAATTTATCATGTTTTTGTGACTTAAATTTAAGAAAATGTATATACTCTATTGACTGAGAGTTTTTAACGAACGATTTTGTCTTTATTTTTGTGTAGTTTTATTTAATAATGATGCAGTAGAAATCACCAGCCTTGGCTATATACTAAGAAAAATAGAGTATTCATAAAAATCACCGAGGGAAGCCTTAATGTTATCGTCTATAGTTGAGACGATAAGTTGGAATAACTCTTATTTATAATTACAATTTTTTTATTTTTTTTGCAATGAATAGCAGCTTTAACAGACAGTATTTTGTGATGAAAAAGTATTATAATACACGTCTTGAAATTGATTTACGTTCTGAGATACACTTTTTTGTGATTGCACAGTTATACATGGAAGAAAAAATAAAAACTTTATTCCGTATAAAGAAAATTCTTTGTTTTTTGAATTGTCATTTACTTGGTAGAACTCTATTATAATTAGATAAAAAATATCAATGTATTTTAGTTCTACAATACTTATTTTGTTCTGTTCTATATTTCTAGTTATAGTTGTAAAACCAAAATAGCAATCAAATATACTTGTAGATTTTTGACCTTAAAACACTTTGCTACAAATATATATATGATAATAATAATGGTACCTTGGTATATTGACTACATTTTCGTCTAGATTAAGGTTTCTCAACGGTGGGCCCACGGGAAAATTTTCCGAAATCCGTAAATTTCTTTGATTTTGGATTCAAAATTATTGGAAGAGCTAAAACAAAAAAACGTCTCACGGTGCTCATTTTGAGAAATCCGCAAATTCCTAGGATTTTTGAAGTTCCAGTGTTTTTGAAATTCGAAATCATGGAACACCCAGCTAAGGGGGGCACAGAAAAATAAAAACACTCAAAAGAGGCCACGGGTCCAAAAAAGTTGAGAAACACTGGTTTAGATAACTTTAAGGATTACTTTTTTTTCTTTCATCTTAGTTCAATCATCATAGATAGCATGGCAGTTAGTATATCGAAAAATTTCCGGTGAACACTACTTCTCTATGATTAAAATAATATCCGATGCATCTTTGATGAGATCTTTCATACACTAGTCACGAGTGGAACCTTATCCATTCACAGCTCAGCAAACAGGTTGCGATAGTCCATGTAGAATGTACGAAATGATGATATTAATTCAGCAACTTCCTCAAATGTTAAAACACATCTCATAGCGCAGGACTAGGTATCATTTCGTTTAAAGCAAAGGAAGGAGCAACTAAAGTCGTTGAACGCGTTTGAACTCGTGAAATGTGCGCTGACTTTATTTTATTAGGGCGGACGAGATTTAAATACTGCTCCAACCAACACTTAATCACTAAACCACTATTAGGGCATCTCATTCTGCGCTCTTTTATTGATTCCGGGATTTCGGGATGCCGGGATTGATCACTTACCATTGTTTTCAAAAATTTTGGCGAAAGTGGTGTTGAATTAACACAGTGCCTGCCAAACTTTTTTCCTTTACGGCACACTGATGAATGGAACTAGTACCGCGGCACACCAAGATGCCGCAGATTATCTCCAAAACTCCTTTTTTTTTAGCTCACAGCTTTTAGGCATTATTTAAAATTAAAAATTTTAACGCTTCTTTCACCGCGGCACACCTGAGACTTCTTGCGGCACACAGTTTGGCAGACACTGAATTAACATATTCCAAAATTATTTTCAACATGGAGGTCTAATTTTTTTAAACTCAATCATGTGAAAAAGTGTTCAATTGATCGACTCCAGAATTATTCTAAGCTCGAAAACCTTTTTTTAGGTCCGTCTGACACTGAGTAAGTGTATATATTGAGTACTTATAAGTGCCCTATTGAGTTTTTTTTAGTTTTATTTAACTTTTCTTACATGTGAATACTGAATTCCGAAAATCCGAGACTAATACTAACACGATCCCGGAATTACGCAATCTCGGGATTGAAAGCCCTAGCCACTATATATTAACATCTGAAATCATCGCAAAAGATTAGGACTTGACAGTCTTACACTACGAAATCATCAACATGTCTTTGTTTAATGATATCAGAAGTTAATTTGATATTTTATTACTATCTTTAATTTATTTCATTGTCGTAAAAGAATATATAAATTATATGTATGTTTCTTTATAGATTGAATTTTATTTTGCAATATATTTTATTACGCAGCTATTTTAATTATTAGAATGTTGATTTTCGTTATTTAGTAAAAAATATTTTAATTATACGAGGTTATTCTATATTCTATTAATACAATTAATTGCTAGTTGGCCAAATAGAATATAAGAACAATGGTCGTCTTTTTTATTAGGTTTTATAAATTATTAGATATTTTTTTACCAAGAACTGCTATTTTAAAGATTTGATCGTGTCTTCCTTATATATTTGCGCAGTTGTATATAATAAATAGTTACAAATTATATAACAAAACATTTGCTGGAAAGTAAATGGTGAAGTGTGGCTTAAATAGTTTTTGATGTAAAAATTAATAACTCTTGATTTGGGCAAACATACTATGTATTGAAAAATATGCAATTTTAATGTTTTCGATGGATGTAACAGTAATTTTGTGGAAAATTATTTAGTATAAATCTGTTTAAATTTGAATCGTTCAAATTATGTACATTCACACAAGTTTTGTCAATAATGACACGGGTTTCGCCTTTTGACATCTTCAGGCGTTAAAGTGCATGGATGAATATGAACTGACCCGAGTCGTTAGTGACAAATCTTGTGTGAATGTAAATAATTTGAACAATTCAAATTTAATATTGAAATTCCGCCAAGCGCCTTCAGTCGAAATCTTAAATTATAAATATGTTTCTTTTTCTTGATGTTTTTTTTTTCGCTTTTTTTATACTCGACAACAGAAAGCACTGAAAGCTTCTGTTCAAAGAATTTCACTGCCGCGACAGAAAATCCTGCTTGCGATGATATCACGCGATACATACTTGTCTCCACTACCTTCAGGCTCTATCGTGGGTGCTCATTTCTCCCACGGGTTTCGCGTGGCCGCGTGTGTACAGCAGAATACCAATATCGCGACGTCTGCACAGATGAAAGGTCGCCGCGTCGAATCTCGGCAAGGTAGGCGAGCATCACGATGCGTCTGTGAGAATAGCATACCATTTGTTTACTGATATGTTTACGGTGGTATTTAACAGGAAAGCATAAATTAAAGATCGCCGACGAGGTCGTTAACTTTCTCTACAGTGAGATATGGACATATTATTTTCATCAAGTTTTACTCAACAAACGTTAATTGCCCATGGAATTATATATCATACTTAGTTTGGATAAAATGGAAAAAATATATTCATGCTAAATTATGATAAAATATATCAGGGGTGGGGAACCTTTTCATTTCTAAAGGCACATTATCTGATTCAACATAAGGCCGCAGTAAAGAACCATTTTTTCAACTTTAGAACATATGTATAATGAGTTGATTAAGCTCTTTTTCCAAACGTATAATTTTTTTGATCAAAGTGAATATTTTGATCAAGCCAAAAGGCCGTATCAGAGAAACTAAGAGGCCACAGTTTCCCCTTCACTGGTACAGATCAATGATCCCCAAAAGTGATTGACAAAAATTTCAACAAGACTTTTCACATTATTTGTGAATGGAGTATTTACATTTGTTAAGAAATAAATATTATCCAATCTACTTGTGCCGTTGTATAATATTGTGCGAGTATTTATATGGTTTTCTGCGTTTTTTCGTTCTTAGCCAAGTTTAAAGTAAAATAAATTTACAAAAAGACCATTGATATTGTATTTATTTATCTACATGAGTACACTATCAAAAATGTCAGCACTGGTATATATAATAACGACGTACAGCTGAATTATATTTATTTCATGCTATGTTATTCTCGATTTGAAACAAACTTTTCTTTTTGACACATTTCAATGTCAATTCTATATTTTAATTTTTTACTAGTACATACGAAGTCGCTGTCATTAGCAAAGATCTTAAAATGACCAGACCGCCATTAAAATGAATGTTTAAAATGTACACGTATTCTTAACTGATTATATAAGTATAATTCGCAGTATATATACCATCAAAATAGACATTGGTAAATATGTACGATAGTATCATGTAATTAATTTAAAGTAAATAAGCATTTGTCTAGTCATCACAAATCACTAAAGTTCTTATGTTCGTCTTATTCAAAGCCATTTCGAGTAACTGTTGACAGATTGGCATCGTTTTGTTCTGTTAGCGTCTTGAAGAACAATTAAATATTAGACAAACACTGAGATAATATTTATTGAATTGAACGTTCTATAAATCAAGCGACGTGTAAAGTTTAACTGAGATTTCTGTGAGATTGTCTTCTTCTGAGAAGATGGCGTGACAATCTTTTAATACTATCGATAATATTATTTATGTTCATCCAGCTTGCACGTCTTCAGAACGTGATACAATATACACCCCTTAGTTAGGACTGTTGCGAATAAGTAGCAAGGTAAAATGTTTATTTATTTTCAATCGTGATTCTGATAGTATATCGTATTTGGTCTCTTTGGTCTAGCTGGCAAGACCTTTGTTTTATTAACCAGGTAGGTCTGGGGTTCAAATATCGCTAAGGTCAACGTCAAATATGGATCTTTTAATTCTAATTTGAGATTTAAGACAAGGACGTTTGTGATGTCTCTTATTCTCGAACTGCTTTTGAGTGACTTTTTAAAATTCTTACCGAGTTTATCTCGTATAATCATACAATTAAAAAATATTTGAAACATTGGCATTAACTGAAATGTCAATTTGGAAAATATAATTATATACTAATTCAATTAAATAGTGTCTAGGAATAGCATATTGGCAATGAGGGTAAATATTAAAACTTATAATCATGTCTCACATTAAATGAATCGCACAAGAATGTAAATATATTTCGCAAGCTTATTTTTAGTGTATAACTAGATTTGTGACAACGAATACCCTTGACGATACAGCTATGAAACACCGATTGTTTCACATCAAACGTATAAGAAGTACACAAAAGAAACTTATTCACGTATTTTTAGTAAAGTTATTGACACGTGCAAATATTTAACTGTATTCATTCTTGATATATACAATAATTGAAATATAAGGTTTTCACATCTACGAATATATAAAATAAAATAAATGTTAAATTACCAAATGAGAATAAAATAAAAATAATTTTTCATGGCCGAAGTATTATCGGAATTTCAAACGAATAAAAACGAACAAAAAGTGATGTAAATTGACAGAAATCGATTAACAATATTCTCATTTAAATGCAGTCGGCGTATACAATTTAATTTTACCTTCGGATATTAAATACTCGTATGAAATCATCAAAGACTATGGAAGTAATGGCGATATCTCACAGCATCGTTAAATCGATTTATCTCAACAAGTTTAGATCATTCTTGTTGCGTTGCTGGAGACTCGCGAGATTACACCTACAACATTCGCTTCAAAGATCCCACGTTCACACCTATACTCCCGCGCTTTCACTGATGATCTTTTCTCGTTGTCAAGTAAACGATATGTTTAACATCAACAAAAAAGAACACCATTAACATTTAGATTTACAATAAAAAACACAAAGGATAACACCATTTGAACGAAGCTAATATAGGAATGAATTAAGAAAGATATTGAAGAAGAGAGGAGTAAACAAGTTATTAATGAGACGTGAATTTTAAATGTTTGATGTAAATATTTTATGTGTCATAATTTTTATCACATTGGAATGAATTTATATTACATTGGTAAGAATTTATAATATATCGGTCAGTGCACAGAGGGCAGAATTTAAATAAGATTGAAAAAAACCTAATCTTACCTAAACAAATGGTATAATATTTTTATTCTGGTCAAAAATTGATTTAAACTCTGACTATTTAGTTTGTTCCCAATATAAAATATGTTACTGACAGGTGCCTTTTAAATGGCCAGTGATGGCTAAAATTTGTAATCTTTTAAATCATTTAATTTCACATTGATATTCAGCATTCTGGGTAATTTTTAACATAATTATTTAAAAGCAAACATGATTTTTACCCACGATAGAAAGGAATTCAATCTAAAAAATAATGAGGAATGTAAATACATAAAAGAAAAACTGGTTTATCCGATTATTGCATTGCGATTAGATACCGATATTTTTACTGTTATTCAATATTTATTTAAGTTAAAAAAATAAATAAATTCCATAATTAATATATATTATTTAAATAATATTTTGCGCAAAAAATATTTACAGGTAAATTAAATAAAAAAAACATAAAAACGCAATAAGCAATCAGTATCCAACAAATATTGTGAATTACTATTTTGGCAATTCACAGTTTTCAGAACTATCGAATATTATTAATCGTTTTGATTATGGTGAGATGCCGAAATAGCTATCAACAAAATTATATGTATTTTTAAAATCTTAATATAATAAATTGATAATTTTTACTTTTATATAAAATAATAATAATAATAATTTGCCGCCTTTGTGGCCGAGTGGTCAGCATTGTTGGCTTCGGTTACGGAGGGCACGGATTCAAATCCCGGTACGGACAGTTTTATAAATTGATTTTTAAATCGATTTATGATTTTCTGTCCTAAGGCATGGATGCATGTGATGTCTTGAATTCCCCCCTCCAACCCATTCTATCCTATGAACGGGGCGTATTGAGAGCGATTAGCTTACCACTAGTTCTGTCCTAGCTCTATCCTTCTATCCCTACTCTCTTTGGAAAAAGAGAGGTTGAGATACTGAGTAACAAGCAGTTCTCGTAGAAACACTTCTGTTGAGATAAACTCCATTAGGAGTATATATGCTCCACATTGGGAGCGGACATGGTTAAAAATAATATTATTGGCCGATTGACTGACTATCTTTACTAATTTACAAATGAAATAGATATGTTGAAAGAATGAGAAAAAAAAATGCATCCGTTATTTTTTTCTATACGATGAATATCTGGCGTAACGCCCCCTAAATTTGTGCTGCTGACATATTATGTGACCCTTATTTATTTTACGGTAGAATGAAAGCCCTTAATGTTGATTGTATGTTACTTACTTTTTTTGCTGCATGTAATAATGCAGTGATCAGTAGAGCGTATATTAAAAAAAATATATAAAAGCATATTGAATTAACGGATGGCCAGTCTTTGGTTAAAAGTAACGGTCAATCGGTGATCAGTGCTTCACTTTTCAATAAAATTGTGAAAAAATAAACGCACTGGTGATTCTTATATATTTTAATGAATATTCATTGTTGCACTCTATTACATGTTATTTAACGGAGCAATACTCTACTTTTCATTCAGTTAAGCATTACTGCAAGAATTGAATAATATTAACATAACTAGCCACATCGTTATTATACATTATATTTATTTAAATGTGAATGCTGACTTACTAGGACAAAATAATTTGTAGGTATCTCTAGTAATATTTTAAGACGCTAACAAGTAATTTTCTACATTGATTCCAGTCATGATAATCTTAAAAATGTCAATTTTCAATTTAACGTATAAAAGACAGATTTTTTCTGCCTAGGAAATGTTTTTAAATTCTTTTATCCTTTTTATAGTGTAAATGCCGAAATTGGTTGATATATTCACTAGTCACGTTCAGGTCTAAACGTTCATCACCACTCGTAGTAAAGACAACCATAGTTTCTCAATACATTGTTAAGAATGTTCTTTGGTTAATAAATATTGATTCAACGATGAAAAGCCTGCGTTGTTCCACAAAAATCAACGTATAAACGAAAATCAACGTGCGCTACAGTTCAAATTTAAATTCTGAAATATTTAATCTTCTCTATAAATGGCTAAATAAAACATTTTCTTATTTTTCAATCGATTTATGAATGTCTGCGATGTGTAAAATTACCTCCTAACCCTTAGCGTAGTGAGAGTGATTAGCTAACCACTAATATTATCCAATCTCTGCACTTTTGTCCCTTACTATCATAAAAAAGAGGTTGAGCAAACTTTTTCGTAGAAATTTTTTGTTGTGATAAGCTCAATAAGTTGTACATATTCTTCATATTGGGAGCGAAGATGGTTATAAAAGAAACACAACAATTGTGTAGGAAATGATAATAAGTACATATACATTTCTAGCTAATGGATAACTCTTTCTATTCATTTCTTCTTATGCAATCGTAAAAATTCAATGAACAAGTAATAAGGAAATGAATTTACCAAAGTAACTTTCCACACACTGCGGTATCTTATTTTTTTTTATCATGTGTGAACGATGCGATAGTGTTTTATTGATTTAAGTATTATTGTGACAAAAAACGTTTTTCGATCCACAAGAATCATGAAATGTATTATACAATTCTTGTTGATATAGTATCGTATTATTTTTTACCCTTTTACAATCGAGTACTTTTAATTGAGTACAAATTCAAGCAATATAAACGGTTTACGATAAATTTCTATTTTTCAATGTTTGTAATTTTCCTCATACATATTATCTTTAGCGACTGTAAATGGCCATTTCTTTTCATTGTCTTCTCTTTACCAATTCGAAATTCTTCACATTATAACTTAATATCTGTGTTAAAAACAAAAAATTAAGAATGGCAAATTTAACTCAAATACATGTTTTTATTTTTTATTTATGTCTATATGTCTGTGATGTTTTGATACAATACTATCTTATATATCCTGAAAAACTAAGCGCAGAAAAAGATTGAGAGAGTATTAGCTTTTAACAGCTCTATCTTTCTATCATATTAAAGTATTTAAGTGCCCAAGTCGAAATAAATATAAACTAATATTTGTAGAACTAAAATACTTCGATATTTTTTAAGTTGTTTCCAATTCAAATATTACAGTAAAGATTAACTAAGAACCCCTAGCCAAAAAGTGAGAACAAATCACCGAAATGGGTAAGAAAGATTTATAAAACTGTCATATTCTATTATCATTTTTTTAAATTTCCACTATTATTAGATTATAAAGAATTAGGCCGTGGTCAAATTCTTGTGGATATATAAGTCGGAGTTATTAAATTGTAATAATATTGGCTTTATATATTCTAGTCACATATAACATTATCCGCTTACGATTGGTGTACCCACGTTGTCCATCGTGATGAGTTTTCTATGCAATGTTGTAGGCCTTAACCCACGCTATTAACTCTGTTATTAAATATATTCCAGCTTATCAACTTGGCAATTCTATTTATGTAATTAGCATAATTATTCCTATTCAATTCAAACTAACCAAACAAGACTACATTGATAGCAATCGTTGATTGTATTCTCATTGTCATATTCGCCTACAATTTTAATGATAATTACGATTTTTCAATTCAATAGTATTGTAATACAATAATCTTAATAAATGTAATACTAAATAAAAGATGTAATACTAAAATAACTTTCGATTTGTTATAATAAACATATTCATCATCATATTTTCATAGTTAGGTGGCGTGATTGTATAAGGCTTGGTACACAATAAGCAAAATAACTATAAAATGTCACGATACGCTCATCCAATATTTTTTATAGTGTAATTATAACTGTATTTAGAATCGAGTACACGCATCCTTTTTAAAATGTGCTTAAAACAATAACTTCACTCTAACAAAATGAACGGAAGCCAAAAATAAAATTATTGATAATCCAAGTCCAAGAGTGC
>CM062821.1:8442370-8503471 GCA_031772345.1 Himalopsyche anomala
CAAATAAATTCAAATTCAATCATTTCTTTTTTGAATTAAATAACTTTGGAATAAACGTCTTGAAAATCTAATATTGAACATAATATTACGCCGAGTCGTATTTCGGTGATTTTAATTTTGTTTGAACGATTATCGGAAACTTCGGACCGATCAAATAATCAAGTCAAACAAATTGAGGGTGATTGATTTTATTTGTTTGATTTTAGGAGCCATTGTGACGGATTCCGGCTTTCAAAATTTACCCCAGTCGAAGAATCGAGTGATCCCCTTTCAAAAGTTTTCACCGGCTATCAACTGCAAAGCGACATACAAAAGTTATTCGCAGATAAATTAATAATTTTAGTCGGTATTTGAATTATGATATTTTTGGTCAATTGGAGAATTTTATTTTTTTATTCCATGTCCGCTCCCAATATGGAGCATATGGACTCCTAATGGAGTTTATCTCAACAGAATTTTTTCTACGAGAACTGCTTGTTACTCAGTTGCTCAACCTCTCTTTTTCCAAAGAGAGTAGGAATAGAAGGAAAGGGCAAGGACAGGACTAGTGGTTAGCTAATCGCTCTCTATACGCCCCGTTCATAGGATAGGATGGGTAGGAGGGGGGAATTCAAGACATCACATACATCCATGCCTTTGAACAGAAATTCATAAATCAATTGAAAAATCAATTTATAAAACTGCCCGTACCGGGATTCGAACCCGTGCCCTCCGTAGCGGTAGCCAACGATGTTGACCACTCGACCACACAGGCGGTTTTAGATTAGATTTAGCATTGGAGAATTAGAAACAAAAAAAAACATTTAACTTTCAGTCATGTCAAATGAATGTAACCAATTTAAACGTCAATAAAGGTTTTTTTTTATCTTTAAGAATAATAAGAAATATGTTCAAACTTTTTGCTAAAAAAGTGCTCACGAGATCAAATCCAAAAAAAGGTAAATTTTGGTTTGAATAATTAGTCATCTGGAATGACTATGATATCCTCCCACCCATCTAACAGTTAAAACAAGAATAGAGGAGCGATTACTTTAGAATTATCTGCTTTATCTCTATTCTTCTATTCTTATTCTTTTTGAAAGAAGAGAGATTGAGAAATTGTTCAAAAGCAGTTCTCGTAGAAAATCCGTTGATATAAAATCTAATAATAATTTACCCCTGCTATGAGCGGACACTGTCGCATTCATTAAAAATGTAGAAATCGGATACAAGATTTTAAATTTAATTTTCTACCATTTGCCTAAAATAAAAATTAAATAAAAGAGTTTTTCCACCATTTTTTAATCGCTTTCGCTCTTAAACTCATGATTCAATGTTGCACTAATTTAGCCTTAATTATTGAAGATCATGTGTAGTTTAAACAAAATTTAGTAAGATCAATAACAGGGTCTAACGAACAATTGGTAAAAGAAATATGAAAATAGTTTGTAAATAATAATATAAATTATAAAAAGTGACACTTAATTATCTATAATTAGAATGTTTATGACCTCTCACAAATAAACTGTTATTAATTATACCTTAAGAAAGGTACTTATAATGAGTATAAAAGTAATTATTAAATAGTCATTACTCATTACCAAAATTAACAAGTGGGAAATTTTTACAAAATAATTTATTTTATCATTATTTAAATTTTTCGTTTGTTAAAATGTTTACTTTTCAAACACGTCAAAATTAATATAGTATTTTTTGTTATTTATATTATATTAGGTGTCGAAAATAAAAATAGATTAAAAAAATAATGTATCTGTGATACGTGTAAAGAATAGTGAAACGTGATTTGTAATATAAAAACCGTGTTTTTACGGTGTCATTGTGCTGCTGAAGACGAGTGGAAAGGCCAATTGTTGGCAGGGTTGCGGAAATGAGGTGGCGCAGCTCGGCTCGCCGGGCGCGCAGTTGACGACCGCTGCCCACGCCTGAGCAGCTCTGCGTCGATCACACAGAAACGCCAGGTGAGTTTATTCAACCGATATTATTCTACCATCAATACAATCACTACGAATAGAATAAGAAGAAATATGCTAGCAATTTCTCTTTGTTTGTCATGATGTGTATGAGAATTATTAATGATAACATTTTAATATTTATGATTTTTATGAGAGTTTGACTCAAAAATGTTTTTGTTGAGATATTCAAAAGTAGATTGGTTCAGAAGGGTCATTAATAACGTAATTATTATAGCTTTCAATCCCGGGATCGTTTTGATTCTAATTTCGGGATTCACTATTACATTTAAAAATATCAAAATTTTAAGTCTGATTATTTTCCGATTTAATACCATATCTAAAATTAAAATAATTTCCTGAAAGTGTATTTCAGTATGTTTATGTATATATTGTTGTATAATACCATCTTAGGCTTATACAAAAACCGTCATTAACAAAACCAGTTTTCGGATTCCATTATGTCAATCTAAAATTAGGTTTAAACCCGTTTTTGACATATCACAAAAAGGGTAATTAAAAAAAAAGTTATATTTAATCTTCGTTTATTATAAACAAATAGATACTAAAATAAGTATTCATTACTCTGACGTGATTTGTTTTCTCTGACAAAATTTACCAAACAAGTTAGTTTTAGCAATTGTTGTAAAATTATAGTATTAAAATATGTAAATAGCATAAACAATGTTAAATGTCAGATTTTATTTACCTTGATGTTCAAAATTTCTGCAGCAATTTTGCGAACCCAATAAATTACGAAGTGATAATTTTTTCCGATCTGTATATATTTATTTTACCTGATTAGTTTGAATAAGAGCATCCAATCCCGAACAATCTTTGTAATCCCGGGATTTCGGGATTGAACATTCACCATAAAATCGTGTGGAAATTCGGAATTTGGGTTTAAGATTTTTTTTCCCCGGCAATCTAACGGGATTAATACTAGGGCTTGTCGGTTGTCAAAAACCGGTTTTTTCGCTAAATTTGTGACATTCGAAAACCGGGTTTTCAACATAACCGTAACCGGTTGTGCCGAATTTTCCATAAACGAGTCTATAAACAAAAGGACAGAAAATTTGGATTCTTTATTTGATGGCTTAAATACCATATGCCTCACATCATTACCCAGCGAAAGCGTATTTTCGATATCAGGAAATTTTGTTACAAAACGATCAGTGGACATTTTATGTTTTGTTAAATCATATTTTCTGAGGAGTAACACCAAATAGCCGCCTGTGTGATCGAGTGGTCAACATCGTTGGCTACCGCTACGGAGGGCACGGGCTCGAATCCCAGTACGGGCAGTTTTATAAATTGATTTTTCAATCGATTTATGAATTTCTGTTCGAAGGCATGGATGTATGTGATGTCTTGTGATAAAGATATCTTAAATTCCCCCCTCCCACCCATCCTATCCTATGAACGGGGCGTATCGAGAGCGATTAACTAACCACTAGTCCTGCCCTAGCCCTTTCCTTCAATTCTAATCTCTTTGGAAAAAGAGATGTTGAGCAACTGAGTAACAAACAGTTCTCGTTGAAACATTTCTGTTGAGACTAACTCCATTAGGAGTCCATATTGGACATGGCGGACATGGTAAAAAAAAAAAAAAACACCAAATAATTTCTTGTTGTGTATTATTGTGTTTATAAATAAACAACATAAAAAATGAACTTTTTCTCGCTATTTTAATTGAATTATCCATTTTTTGTAAAACTTCGAAAACAGAATAAACGGTTTTTTAAAAAGTTGGTTTTTATATAAGCCCTAACTAATAGTATAACCATCACTAAATTGAATAGAATCCCGGGATTGGAGGCCCTGGTTTGTATCTCCAACAAAATATTTTTAGAAAAAGTGGTCGAATTGAAGGAAGTAAATAATTTAATGTCGAGTATTTGATACACAATATATAATTTCACGAATTATTTCGCAAGAAATCCAACTGAAAAAGGTATTCAATATTCCCAATCCGCTCTCGTTAAGAGGTGACCCTCATTTCATACCCTATACACACTATGTAATGTTTACCCTTCTTAATCCTTAGCAATTTAATTTGCTCACCTGTAGCTCAGAGTAAAGGCGACACAGTAATGGCAAGTGTTGTGCATACTGACAACTAGATTGTGTAAAAGCATTCTAAGCTGACAAATCATCACCGAATTTTATATCAGGTAATTTTAATTTATCTAAAATATCTTTCTTGTATGTTGCAAAAAGTATTTTGTCTTCAATGAGTTGGATGTGTAACGCAATTTATTAACAAAAACGTTACTAAAATGAGATTTAAAAAAATATTTGGCATTAAAGTTTATAAAAGTAAAGATATTTTTCAAGCTCCCATATGTACCCATTAAAGATGAAGTCTTAAAGTATTGTAAAAGTGAAGTAACCTCAGTTAATACACATTGTTATAGTTTTGTCTCCGTAAAATAAAAATATGCAATCCACCAAAAGACCAGATAAAGACGTGATTGTACTTAAAATTCTAAGAAAAAAGTTTTACCATTTTACTAGTTTGCTCACTTGATATTAACCTATGACAGTGTTTCTCAACCTTTTTGTGAGCGTGGCCCCTTTTGAGTGTCTTTGTTTTTTTTGGGGGCCCCCATACCTTTTTATTTGTTTTTTTTAGCTCACCGAGAAATCCCCGATTTGATATACCTTTTCCCAGAATATCTCCGAAAACCTTTTTTTTTTTTGGCTGACCGAGGAATTTGAATTTCTCAATTTGCCCGTGGCCCCCCAGGGGGCCACACGGCCCACCGTTGAGAAACCCTGACCTATAAGATATTTAAAAATCATTCACATTTATAATATTTGGCATTAAAGTTTATAAAAGTAGAGCCGCAAGATATTTTTCGAACTCGCATATGATGAGATTTTTTAAGGTCAGTCAGATCAACTCGAGAAGAAAATCATGTAGAAGAACAAATATTAAATTTAAATATTCTGCCGTCGAGTGATTAATCTCAATGTGGACCGATTAACATATAAAAACATGTTTTTTTATATACGATGTTTCTTCCATAAAAAAATATCAGCAAACACCTTAATTAAGAGACGGAGTAAATTAAAATAATAATATTTAAATTGTTAATAACTTTAAACAATCATATTTTCTCAACTTTTGGATATCAAATTTATGGAGCTTTAAGTACCAGGACGCGCT
This sequence comes from Himalopsyche anomala, assembly GCA_031772345.1. Lineage (NCBI taxonomy): Eukaryota > Metazoa > Arthropoda > Insecta > Trichoptera > Rhyacophilidae > Himalopsyche > Himalopsyche anomala. Next base: position 8,447,492 of record CM062821.1, read on the forward strand.
AGCGTCAAGGTTCTTCTAGTTTATCGATGTTTTTAAAAAATTGTAAATTGCATCCCCTTACCATCGTTTGCAGACGGAAGGGCGTGATCACTACAGAGATAAAAAGTTCACGGGAACTCCATATGCATTATTTTGCAAATCACATTCCATATGCTTCCTCCATACTATATCCGTACATGTACACACACATGCTCATACATACATACACACACAGTACACACAAAATTCAAACAAAGAGAGTCACTTTCGTGATGCTAAATTCGTTTTTAAATTGGAAATATTTTCTCAATACACACCTCGTGAGCTGACAATAGAAATGCGTCAACTAAGACACGCAAAATTATAGAATACGGCGATTCATAAATATGGCGATGACGAGTCTTTAGTAAGTTTGTCTTCGGCTGCCGTGTGGGCTGTTATCTGTCAGTCTAATTAATATTAGAAACCTGTCAGGCATTAAGACAACATGAGTTCAGCATAAAATGTTTATTTAAAAACGGTTAAAATACCAATAGAAAAAGGGGCAGTGACTAAATATAGCGCACCCATTAACGGCTCTTTATTGAATTTCCTTTGCGCAGAGGCTGACTTAACACGTAATATATAAATTATAGTTTTGTATATTGCCCATAAAATACTTTTATAGTTTGTGTAAATATATATTTACATCGAAATTGTAATGGATTTTAATGTAAATTCCTTTAAAGATTACAAACCTATAATTTATTACATGTAAACGTGTTGAAATTCCTATAAACAATCTTCATTTTTCCGCAAGATAACAGCATATTGTAACATCATTCTAAACAAAAAAATAATACACTAATATTTTAAATTAAACCAGATGAAACAATGTTTTTGAATATCTGTAATTTTATTGTTTCAGTGCATCATTTTTTGTACCTTTAAAGGTTATTTATTTAAAATCAGCGATTTAAGGTTTTCTATGCACTCCCTTTTATTTCAAATATTTTTTCAATGGTACAGCTGGTCGACTACAATACCGACTAGCAAATCAAGGAGTTACTCTAAGTTAAAATAAATAATATATTGTGAATGCAACCCTCTGATAAAAAGGTCGATGGGGTCGTTTTTGAACTATAATTAAAAATCGGTTAAGACTGGAGAAGTCAATGTTAATTCTTCAAGTTTATTTTTTTGCGTTATAAATAATTTTCAGCTGAAAATACAGAACATACCTTTAAAACAAACTGGAGAGAGATACAAAGAATCTCTGTACCCACTTTAGAAAGAAAAATAGCTTAGAAAATCTGAACTTTATACTTTTTAAAATAATAATTATATTCTAGCATTATAATCTATCGGAAACAGCTGATGTTGGCATTGGCTACCTCCAGGAAACGTTTTTACGGACGCTTCCTTCCGGTTTCTCAGCACCGTTGATCTTTTTTCTGGTATTTTTTTATGAAAACGGCGACCATTTATTAACGTCTTTTGCTAACTGTTTTTAAATCGCATGAAGCCATTTATGTAAAATAAAAGCCAGTAAAATAGTCTAATTGAATTAATACAATTTTGATAAATAGATACTTTCTCTGCATTTTGAGATAAAGATACAATGTAACCATATGTATAAACTATTAACGTGATTGGATGTTTTCAGATATTCGCAACAATATTGATGTTACGAAGAATGAATAAAATTATGTGGTAACGGTTAATCATTCTATTTTAAAAAAATGTTAATATCTTTGTTTCCACTGAACAAGTTTACGAAAGAATCCGTTATAAAATACAGTAATACTTTGATATAAAAGACCTCGGTATTTCTGACTATGGAGAATTTTTTCGGTCAAATTTTCAAATTGTCAAAGCATCTTTGTATTGGAATTTATGCTATAAATTAAGAGATAGCTATCCAATAATTTTACATGAGCCAATTTATTATTTTTTTAACCACAACACTTTTTGATTAATTTATGGTGAGCAAATTGAAAATGTCAATAAATACACAATTACTGTTTATTTTTTCATTGAAAATAAAAGCAGACAAAAAATCTATTATATTATGCGACGAATATTAAACTTTAATAGAGACCTGTTCACCGGGATCACGTTAAATAAAAATGTTGTTTTTTTTTATTCTGGTGTTTAATTTTTGATGAACATGGCACTGGCTACGTCTGTCAACAAGAAACACATAAAATAGCCTCACTCTACGCTGCTACGTAGCTTAACCACACGGCATTATTTGCAGTATAATAATGTTATTATTAATACAAATCCTGCGTATGATAACTTTATAAATTCATCGGGTAGTAATTGACGCTTTTAACTGAGATTAACGAAAAATCTCAAAGAGGTAATTATATTGATTGAATTATTATTTAATTAGTAGAACTCCATTATAATACAGTAAAAAATATCAAAGTATTTAGTTCTACAATTTTTTAACAATCAGTTTATAGCTATTTCGGCGTATGCCAATTTATTCCAAAAAGTAATATCATTATTTTCAATGGATTCGATGATTTCGATGGTTGTTTATCGGAAAATAATTTTAACGGAACTGCTCACGGTGTTCATTGTAGAAATATTCCTCAGCAATGCGTGTCAAAAATGAGAATCCCTAAAAAATTTGACAATGAAATGGAAAGTAAAACTAGTACATTTTAAGCGTGGTATTTTCCGTAGAAAAAAATCAGATGTTAAAACGTAGAATGTATTTATTTTGTTTTAACCTTTCCATAAAACAACAACGCATGCTTATCGAAATGTAAATAATCAAATAAAAAAACATCTTAAGCTTTTGAACAGCATACATTTTTATAAAAAAAATATTAAAATTCATAGTGCTACAATGTACAAATGAATAATCGTTGAATTAGCTTGATTTTCACATTCCAAAAAGTACATATTAATACTCAAAGCTTTTCCATCAGACTTTCTGATAAACTTTTGTTACACACTTTTTTGACAGGGTTGTTTATTTGTAGTGAGATTATTAGAACCACTGTGTGACATTAAAAACTTCCTCCTTTGGAAGAGAGATTTTGAATTAAGGAGGATGTATTTATCCCAGACCACGAAGTCACTCTACCAAAACGTAAAGCTAGCTGATACAAAAAGGTTGGAAGCCCTGGTACATAAGTACAAAAACCTTTATAAATATTCGTCAAAATTTTCCCTTACGGTGAAAGAAGCTGATATTTTGATAAAAGAGATAAAAGGTATTCATTATATTTTGGTCGCTGGAGAGAACTGATAGGAAATAATAAGGAAATTCGAAATGAATTCTTCAAAAGTTGCGTTGCGAACATTTAAAACAAGTCGGTTAATATTTTATTTCAACGAACGGCTGAAGACGGGCGGACGTTTATGTTGATGAAAGCCTTTTTACGGGGTGCAATCAACCCTTGGTATCAATTCGCTATATGTATATTTATTTGTAAGCCTATATCTTTTGAGAGACTTATGCTATTTCTACGTATAAGGTATTGTGTCTCATTTGACATAGGTTTTTTTACAATATATAAAACGCTCCGACCTTTATAGGGGACACAAAGTCCTAAAGAATGGTTAAAAAAAATAACATTTACGGAAAAGCGTCTTCCTAATAACGAAGTTCTAAATATTATTTTGTGATGTTATATTAAAAAAAATCTTTTTAGAATAGAATAAATAAATAAGCAATCTCTTTTTAGAAATAATTGTATGTAAATTTTGTGAGCAGAAAGTTTTAGTATACAATTCCTGTAATATAATGATCAAATTGAGCTTTTTATAATTTAATAATTTTGATATTGGGTTTGATTGTTTTGATATATTTTTACCTCGAGGCTATTCAAAGTAACATTACAGATTTTTAATAACACTGTTTTATATTATTTAAAGATTTTGATTTTATCAGCGGTTGTTTAAGAACAAATCTCACTACCCTGTTTGCAGGGTGATTTTAATGTGAGTCCAATTAAATGAAAATCTTACAAAAAATCATGAATTTTGACACAAACCTATTATGGTAAACAGATTCGAAACTCAACTTATCAAAATTCCCATCCCAGTATCAGATTTTTTGACGGTATATCCGATATAATTAATCTAAGAGCTTTTATTTCGTGGCTACATGGCTGATTAAATATTCGTTTAAATAATAAAAAAAAACATTAAAAAGTTTTAAGCAATTAACTTTAGTTTTATGAAACTATTTTTCTATGTAATTACCTTCATTTTGATATCGCCTCAAAGGCAATCATTATTTAATTGTTGTTCAAAAATGTGGTAATGAAGTTTTGTGTGTTTTTAAGGAAAAAACAATGGTCAGTTTAAATTAAAACCATGTAAAAGAATAATGTGTATATCAGTTGAATGTTGCTATTAGAATAAAAAAAAAATACTGATTCAAGATAGCATTTATTTAAAATAACTAGCAAAAAACTACCACGACACAAAAGTAAATATCTAATTATACTTGTAGCACTATCAACTTAATACCGGAACGTCATTTAACTTTCCATATAATACAAACTTCTTAAGTAATCTTTCATTACCTCCCAATTATTCATTTATAAATTATTTATTTATCCCTCTGTGAGTATACGATTACTCCCAAGAGTTGAAAGTATTCCTTAAATCTTATTCAGCAACTCCCAGTTGACTGTGTATAAGTAAGTTATTTGGGAACTGTTTACTTATGGAAATGCCTAATTTCATTACTAGCAGAACTTTCTTAAGTCCTTCATTTTGACGGAAACATCAAAATTATGATATACATAATATATTTTGTACGTACGTGAAGACCATTTGTTGTATCAATTACAGTTTTTGTTAAAATATAAAATTATGCGTTGACTATTAAATTGTTATTTATAATTTTATAAATATATTAACTGTCTATTATTGCTTACTAAACGATTACGTGACGTGTATTTGTTACTGCTCAATGCTTATCACAACTGGACATATGTCATGGTGATACACCTTTGGAAGTATCTTGTGTAATATGTTAATGTATGTATTTTTATTTAATTTTATTAACTGTGTTAATTCAAGAATAGCTGTGTGAAGAAATATAGGAATATTTTTTGAAGCTTGCTATTTCAAAACAATACAAAAAAACCGTATATAGATTTCTATTTGTCATATAATAGTCTGTAAATTTATTATTTAAAAATGTTTCGCAACCAAGTTCATGAGTGTTATTACAAACTTACAGTTAATATAATAAAAATAAATAGTATTTCCTTTCTACTTGTTCTTTCTGATAAGAGAGATTCATTAACCAACAACTCAAAAAAAGTCCTCGATAAAATACTTCTCAAATACCCTATTAAGAGTTCGTTGGTTGACCACTAATAAAATAAACGGCTTAAACATTCTGTACCCATAGGTATTTAATTGTTAATTTGAGTCAATCTAATTTAATTCTACCTGGATTAATTTGTCTGCTCTGCTCATAGAAAAAGGTGTGTTCATTAAGCGTAAGGCGTAGTAAGAAGACCTAGTATATTAATTTAATATTCAGTTTCTGTGACCGGTCAAAGGCTTGTAGTCTATAGTTCAGCGATTGGCTCAGCATTCGCAGCATGAGGGCTTGTTCTATAGAGAGCTTAACTACCCTAAGCTAGGACTTAGTGATTGGGATTAGATTAGTTTCGTCTAGGTATACAATGCTCACATTAGTTGTCTATTAGGCAATCACTATACCTCTGTTTATGTTATGTGAACGTTTATTAACAATTTAAGCTGTGTTTTAATGTTACTATATTATTTATACGATATATTGTCGTGTATGCGGTCGAGTAGTCAACATTGTTGATATCAATTGATCATGGTGCTAATAGGTTCAAATCCCAGCACGTACAGTTTCGATTTTCAATCGGTTCAAAGATTTTTGTTTGAAGGCATGGATGTTAACTATGTCTTAAATTACCCATCAGATTCCTAAAGACAGAGCGTAGCAAGAGCCATTTGTTTATCACTAGTTCTGTCGACATGAAAGATCTTTCATGTGTCGTTGACATGAAAGGTTAAGTAAGTAAATGATCAAAAAGCAGTTCTCGTATAAAAGCTTCGGTGTAGGTAAAATAAATTATGAGTAAAAATGCTCTAAATTATTATACATAATAATTATGTGTTACACATGCTTAAAAAGCTTTTACCTATCATAAAAAATTATAATATTTTTTAAGCGTTATAGAGTTGTTGTTATTTTTCTTCAATAACTCTTTCTATTGTCATAATATTTCGTTTTTAACATTCGATAAGAACTCGTACCATTTTTTTACAGCGCATTCATGCAGCTAACATAGTATTATTCTTATATAAGAAACTGGTATCAATGGGTATACATTTTTTTGTATATACATTACCATATTGTCTAATATAAAGTGCATATATATTATTATAAGCGATAATGTCCGAAAGTCCGAAATTTTTTCGGTTAAGACAGTTTAAATTGCTTTAAAATGTTAATACTTGTTAGTTTGTATTATTTTTGAAACTATCTAAAGTGTGGTATATAAATTCTTTATGTAGGTTTTAAGCAGAAATTATTTGACGGTATGATAGTTGCTAATTGGTTTATCGACGGTCCACTCTAAATATTTAAGGATGCAAAGACATTTAAATTTAATCCTTTTAATGCAATTTACACAATTTTGGATAGAGGGTTCTGTAAATATACACTTTTAAGTATGGGTGAGAAAAAGGGAATGAATTCGTGTTAAAGTGTTCGATGTATTAAAGGTAGATTTGAATGACTACTTGTAAGGTTGGAATGATGTAGCTTTTCTACAAGAAAAATACAACGGTACGTTATTATTAAAAACCCAACAATTTATCACTAATGTAAATTCTAGTCGATGTTTATACACTTAACCTTTTTGAGATAATTTGGTCAAGAGGAAATTAGGAATATCAACGAGGGAATGAATGTTAGGGTCATCACAGATCAATACATATTTGTTGTATCTTAAGTTTCATGTTCATTCTTACCTATTCAAATAAAGTATTTTAATAGTATAATTTAGATGTAATATAAAAAAGTTGTCTGCCCAATATGTCATAGTATCAAGATATTCAATACTGAAATCTTTTAAACATGTAACGTTTTCTGTTATCGACAGTTAATTAAGCGTTATGAGCTTAAACTACAATACACTTAAATATATAGTTTCACTCATAAATAATGAGTATGACAAAACTTTGATAATATTGTGTTGCTTCTACAAACCAACTGAAGAATTAACGCATGATGTGCATTGTCAAACAATCCAATGCTTGGATTAACTTCGTAGTCTTTCAGGTCGATGATTTGGTTAAAATAGTGTGCAAAATGTGTTACTCCACTTACTACAATGAATGAAATAATTCAGAAAATACTCTTTGTATTTATGTACTTGATAATTGTTTGTTTATTTTAACTGTTTTTAATATAATATTTGATATAAACATTCAGAATCCAAAGATATATAGTTTCGTATTACAAACTATATAATATTTAAAAAAATCTAATGAGGTAATCTAATGTTATATTTTGCAAGCACAGTGATGTAAGCCAGTGTTTCTCAACCTTTTTGAACCCGTGCCTCCTTTTGAGTGTCTTTATTTTTCTGTGGTGTGGTTTCTGTGTGAGTGTATTTTTTTTTGTGGACAAAACAATAGTATTTCCATACCATTGTTTTGTCTCCCCATTAAAATTAGAATTTCAAAAGCCTAGAAATTTGCGGATTTCCCAAATTAACCAGCGTAGGACCTTTTTTTAGCTCTTTTAAAAATTTTGTATCCAAAATCATAGAAATTTAAGGATTTCGGAAAATTTTCTCGTGTCCCCCATAAACTGTGCTGTGGTTTCTCAAAACAAAAATAAACCTCTGTGGCTCCCCGCTGAGAAACCCTGATGTAAGCTTTGAAAAAAAGAAAGTACTTAAAGTTGTTTTGTAGCATTTATGGCACATTCCAGCCATGTTTTTTCAATTTTACTTGACTTATTAAAAGTGATAGCAATAATATTTAATTACAGACAATATAACCAGAGATATATTTCATAGCATATTCGAAATAAAAGCAATGGAGTAATTATTTAAAAGTATGATAGCACTAAAGAGAGTTTAAAAATCAGGCACTGCATCAAAATAAACAAAATAAATTCAAGTTCCTCGAAGCACCTCTCATTCATTTCCGTGCTTTTCACCAGACGTTGAGTTGATGCGACCGCTGACAGATTACATGACCGCCGATACAGCCCGTGCGGAGGGAAGTAGCGTCGTTCAAGCATCGTAGTAGGGTGAAATCGAGGGTTAATTACGTTTTGCCTCATTTTCACCACGTCAATCATAACGAGAGTATTTTAATTTCCCTTATTTAACATTTACTCATACAGCATTTAATCATAAAGATATTTAGGCTTCATAAACTACAATTTCCATACATCTAATTCATTCACCAAATATGATGGGCTTAATTGCTGTAATTAAAATACTTATTTCACAAGATAATGTAATGAAACTTTTTTTGATTCCAACTTCTTTATGTGAGAGCAGTATCGAGTAACCAATAGATAGTTCATAGTAGGGCATCCATTCCCGCACCCTTTTTTGATCAAGATTTCATATTTTTTCAAGATTTGAACATTTGGAATCCCGAGATCGATCACTTACCATTGTTTCCGAAATTGATGATGTGTTATGTATACACAACATGCAAGTGTGTTATGTATATACTCTATTCTATGTTAGTTCTCTATGACATACTTGAAACAATAAATCTTTTAACGGACTAAACCAATATCCAATTACTTCTCCCCAAATCTTATTCAGTTCAAATTGAGAGTTCAAATCGAAAGGTCTACAAGCTTAGTAGAAACTCCTCAATACTCACATCGATATTATTTTGATTAAATAATATTAAGTGGTTTATTATAAAGTGTATAAATTATTATTATGGAATAAAGATGAAACAACATTTAAATAATAAAAGTGTTTTAGTAAAAATATATCCATAACAGATGTAAATGTATCAAATTAACAGATTCTAGAATTATTCTCAACCCAAAGACTTTTTAGTCCCGAAATTTCGAGTTCTCCGATACCAGGATTGGAGGCATTAGTTCAGAGTACATAGCAAAAATTTGTTATAACTTCTAAGATAATGCCTCCAGCCACGATATTTTACAGGTAGTTATAATATCAAATATAGATAGATAAATTTGTGAAAATCTGATGAAAATAATTAGAGTAATTATTAGGTAGGGTATTAAGTCATTATCAAATTATATAAATGGATGATTTAAATAGTATAACAGTGGGTGTAAAATCATTATTTGAATTATTTTTTGCACCGAAGAATTTTATTCCAGAGGAATAATTAAATTAATAAAATGGTGACGAAGGGTAACGAAGGGTTATGACAACTGACAAAAAAAATATTTTTGATTAGATTAAGAAGAAAAAATATTTTAGTTCCCTATAAAAAACGTCAACACTTTTACATCGACCATTAATCAATTAATGATATTAATCAATTTATTTATACTTACAGAGACACGAAATAGAGTAAGACAAAAACACGAGAAAGTAAACCAGTCGATTGCGGCACCTATAATAGTTCTAATAACGTTTTTAAAATACGATAATTTCATAACATGACTATATTTTAATTAATGTCTACTACTTTGCATTACATATTTGAAGTAAAATTTACTCTCATTAATTTAAGTAAATTTAGATTTCTTAACCATGTGTGGTTTATTCTAGTTTTTCTTTAGAAATTACCAGGGGTAATTTTTTTCGCATAAAACCGCTAGAGGTACAATGTACGCCATTTTACTTACGGGCACTTGTTAAACACACGGCCTGGATTCAAATGAATGAGATGCTATGTTTAAAAGGTACACAAAAAATCCTTATTTTATTATATTGTATGTAATCAAATTTATTCATAAAAAATCATTGTTAAGACTATATATTAGAGATAATTATAAATATTATAATGATAACTATATATTATATTATTTGCATTACATTAAAACAGTTTTTAGATAATCATTTAAAACTATCACAGGAAAATTAATTTAATGTAATAGATTAATTTTTAATTGCTGTTTTAATTATAATTAATTGGATTAACATTGTAAAGTTTTCTTTTAACACATTATATAATACTATTTAAAACTCGTAACTGGTTACGATTTTCAGTTGATATTCTTATTCAATTAAACAGCTAATAGGTTAATAAACAGTTATTAAAAACGTCACTAAAACTAAGCAATCTAGTTATTTTTACAGCAACTACTGTAAAATGTGTTTTTTTATCTAAACGAAAAACAACTTAATTTAAATTGATACTCTGAAACATGGTTTATGTTTCGGAATCGTCTATAGGTGAGATAAGATTGTTTCTTTTTTTAAAACAAATCAATTAATTTATATTACAATGGTTTATCAACGGAGTCAATTCACATTATCCGGATTAAAAACAGGACGTAAATTTACCGATTATCAATAATTAAAATATGCAAAACTATAAAATAGATATCGATTCACTCAAAACATAAGCGTGGGTTAACCGGCTTCACGTTAATACTTCGTGGTTTCTAGTAATTCCACGAAATCCTATAAATGTTTGGTCTTAGAATTATGGCACTCCTTTTCATTGGAAACGAAGAATTCATTCACTCCTGTTATTTTATCACTGATTTAGCAAACTTTGAACGACGCAATTCGTGCAAACCATTATATATAACATAAATAATTCGCAGTGGTGACTGACGTTTTGTAAACCATGTGCCAATTTTTTGTTGATGAGTTCAGGTGCGCCACACAACTCAAGCACTTTTTCTTACGTTACACACACACATACACACATAAATGGTACAAAATAATGAATAATAAGGCTGTATGAATCGATAATTCGTCCACCTTTTAAATTAAAGTATGATTTTAGAATATAATTATTTTATCACCTTGCTAACTTTAACTGACTGAGTTACAACAAAATCTCTAAAACTCGATATTTTATAAAAGTTTTGAAGAAATTTGATATAGAATCAGTGCGCAAATAATTATAAAATAGCCATATGCTGAATGCTTTAACACTCATTTAAGCTCTATGTATAATAAAATATATTATATTTAAGTATACCATTTATATTTAAATGTACAATAAATCACAGTTAATAGTCATGCTCTTTTGAGAGCTAATTTCATAGTTATGAGTCAAGATTTAAAATCGAAAGTCGGCATTTTTTTCATTAGTTCCACCAAAAGGTGGCAGTAAAATATTAACTACACCAATGAAATAAAACTCGTTATTTCTGAAATGTCAAACTGAAATGAGATTTTTAACTCTGTCAAACCGTGAAGCTAATTTATTCAACGAAGGATCATCGTTTTTCATTCAATCATGGCTGTGTCATTCGTCGTATAACTTGCATAGCCAGCTGTCTTCAGATAAGAATCCAGAATTGTCTTTTAACTACTTAATAAAATTATCTCGATATTTTTTTTATTTGATCAATTGTGTGGCCTGTTTTATAAAGAATATTCAGTTATAGCAGCGTCACAGTTAGTTGCAAAAAAACCAATTATTTTTATTAATTTTTGTTTGTCTCGATCAGAAAATTAGGGCTATAAATGCATAAGTCAATACTTTTGATGGATTCGACGGTAACTTTGTGGAAATTCATTTTAATATAAAATAAAATAACTTAGATTATTCCACGTATTGTGTTACAAACTGTGATACGTGTTTCGCCTCTTTCAGAGGCATATTCAGACAACTACTTTTTCAAATGCTTGCTTAAGTAGTTGTCTGAAGATGCCTCTGAAAAAGGCAAAACACGTGTCACAGTTTGTAACACAATACGTGGAATAATCTAAGTTATTTTATTGTATATAGTCAATTTAATTGGTAAACTGATTCTTCCGTATATAAATTCTTCCTGTTCGTATTCAATGTTATTATTATTATCAAACATATAATTTAAATAAGAAATACAATAGCAGCCTTAATATTTTTTAATATAAAAAGTTGAATATAGATAGAAGTAATCGGTGAGTGGAGTTTTCTTATGTGGAGAATTCGTATACGAAAAAATCTTGCACTTAAAAAGACCGAACAATTAAATGATAGTTTTTCTCTATTTTAAACATTTTTTGGGCATGTCAGATTGCACCAAAGTGTAACATGAAAATTCAGGAGAAATAATATCAATAAAAAACCAATTTCAATACCAAAAATTTTGATTAATTTATTTAAGCCGTCTAGCTGTTCTATTTTGTTTAAATATGAATCGACTCTTTACTACATAGGCTTGTGACTTTAGGAAATATTTTGTGGTATTAAGAAAATAATTGTTTGAATTATCTATACTTTTGAGACTTTAATTTGAAAAAAATGAGAATTGTGGAATATATCTATACTAGACACTATTGTCATACCACAAATAACTGGATGTATGTAGTAATGCAACACTTGTTAATCATTTTAATGTTGTTGTTTGTGGTGTTTGTAGAATATTCAGTAACTCATGCGACCACACCGTAAGAATAAATGTCACGGCACAGTTCTTGGGAAAGCGGAAACACGAAACCCTTCCCCATTACCCTGTATCCGTTGCGAAGGGAACTCCCTCTCGTAAAGAGTTTATTAAATACGCGCCAGTGATTCCGCGGAAAATTTCATTTCCATGCAATTTTCCAACATCCGCTCGATTATTGTAAGTTCAACTTTAACCGTGAATAGCTTTTTAAGCTTCACTGGCTTTGTCTATACTTTACGCTACTTTTAAGGTAGTTAATTTTATAATATATGTATTATATACGGGTTCGATGATTAACTGCATTAGTATCAAATTACAGTTGACGCATAGCTCTGCATGTTCAATAGATTATTTTGTGGATAACTCATTGTGCAAAAATATACCTGTTAATCCAATTACTTTTATTATTCATAAAAAAATGATTTTTTTTGGCTGTCTATAAATAATTTAGTACTATTGAATTGTTTCTGTTTTAATTGAAAAACATGTCATTAATATGGTACAGTAGTTGGTTGTACTTTTTATTTTGTTACAAAATTCTGATGTGTTTGTTGTGTTTTCAATATATTTGAATTTGAAACTTGTTGACATTTCAAGTACAAATTTTTATAAAAATATTATTACATAAAAAAATCGTTGTCTTTAAAAGGCCGTTCCCAAAGTAAAGCATATGGACTATTAATTGAGTTAATAAAAACAAAAGTTTTTCAAAAATAGTTGCTTGTTACTCAGGTGCTCAACCTCTCTTTTTTAACAAAGTAGTGATAGATGAATTATGAATTGTGAAAGTGGTTAGTTAATCGCTCTTGTTACACCATTTTTTAATAGGGTGGGTGGGAGATAATGTAATACATCAAATACATCCATGTTTTTAACAGAAATCCACAAATCGATTTATGTAATTGAAAATCAGTCTTAATCTTGTTAGAATATTAACAACTAAAATACATCTGTATTTGTTCAACAATAGAGTGTTTATTTCACGCGGTACGTGGAATAAGAAAATTATCAAATTTAATTTTACATTAGTGTCTATTTTAATTAAATATACAACAACAGCTCCTTGTTTTCTTTTGAACACTCGTTTTACAGTTGAAGTAACTAACCATTGTATTTGTTTGAGAACATGTTTCTCCTCATTCAATCATATTACTCTCTCCGAAATATTTGTGTTTAATTTTGCCTCTCGAATATTTATTTGATATAATAAGCCGCCATTCAAAGATGTGGTGTAAATTCGTTCAAGTATTTAGCTTATGTCCACAACCCAGACACAGCGTCATAAAAGATAAGTCAACTTGTTGTGGTTTGTTTTAAGCAGATGTATTTAAGCACACGACTTTGAGTAATTGCTAATGATGTAACTATTTGAATACATTAAAAAAATCGATTAAATGATAATTTGTTTTTATTATTTCAGTAAAATTTATTACGGCCTAGTACGGATAATTGAGTTGCATTGAAAAAATAACAAAACGACACACTTAAGAAAAAATATATATTCACGTGTCTTAAGTCACTAGTTTATTATTGAATAATCTGTACCGTGAAATAAGAGAAGTGTAAAACACTCAAAAAGTAGAGGAAGGATTTGTTTTTTTTTCGAGAAACTTTTTAATTGAATCATACCGAAAAGAACATATCCTTAATGAGACACAAGACTAACATGTACATGCGATTAGAATAGTTAAATAGAATTATAATAATGTGTAAATAATAAACTCATCAATATTAAGAAATGAAATTAATAGCGGTCATAGAAGTTTGATTATAATGTTTTCGAGGTAAACAAAGCATGACAGAATTTGGTTCAGAAAGGTTTAAATTAAAATTGCAATACTTATTGAAACATCAAATTTATAAGTGGAGCTGCAAAAAAAATCATTTCTTGGCCATTGAGTATGTCTTACAGAAGTTATTCTACGAGAAATGTTTGTCAGTTGCTCAATCACTCTTTTTGGAAGCAAGTATGGGTTTAAACGAAGGGTTAAAGCAACGCTTGTGGTAAACTAAATGCTGTTGCTGTGTTCCATTTTTTTAGGATGGGATAGTTAGAAGAGAAGTTCAGAGATTGCAGATTCTTTATTTGGATTGTAAAAACAATCTATAAATGTGTCCGTATTGAGATTTGAATCTGTACACACCGTGACCAAAGTCTACGACATTAACCCTCGTGATAAACACATGGAGACTGATTTAAATAGCTCTCAAAGTTATACCAACCCTGATAAACGTTAGTGAATTGAGGAAATACTGTTTTAATTATCACTGAATCAAAGATGAGAAATTGAATTTTAAAAAATATACGAAAAATTGTAATATCAACAATATTTTATGTGGTTACAATATAAAGGCGAACTTCATGTTTGACAAAGCTCCCATGTTGGTAAAAATTAATTGCTGGCAGAAAAACTTACTAACGAAGTCAAACGCAAATCCGTTTCTGCGGCAGAAATAAATAACTTTTTGCTCCGCTCAAATCGTAGACCTTGTAATGAGAAGGGGATATTGTGGCTCTACGTCGTAGATGTAGATCAGGTAAATAATATGACATGACGCCCCGCCTCACCCGCTCCCTAGAGAAATGCTACGATTTAATCTTTCATTTCAATTGAAAAAAAACATTGAATGTGTTTTTCTTCACCAGATCTGCTTCGGCCACAATGTGAAGACAATACGCTAGACATTAATTAGTTTTAAGTTACATGATATAAACAAATTAATTTGAATTTAATTTTAATTAGTAAACTTTACTACTGACGGTTTACTTAGAACATGGCTTAATTATTGTTACATTAAATAAATTACTATTTTCTCTACAAAAAAACTTTATATGAGACTATTGTTTAATATTTAAAAAAAAATCTTTTTAGAATGTTTTGTCAAATTCCAGATTTGTCCTAAAAAGTTATTTAAATATATCTATATATATTTCACCACGTCCGCTCCCAATGTGGAGCATATGGACTCCTAATGGAGTTTATCTCATCATAAGTATTTCTACGAGAACTGCTTGATACTCAGTTGCTCAACCTCTCTTTTTCCAAAGAGAGTAGGAATAGAAGGAAAGGACTAGAACAGGAATAGTGTTTAGCTAATCGCTCTCGATACGTCCCGTGCATAGGATAGGATGGGTGGCAGGGGAAAATTCAAAACATCACATACATCCATGCCTTCGAACAGAAATTTATAAATCGATTGAAAAATCAATTTTATAAAACTGTCCGTACTGGGATTCGAATATATTTAAATAATATTTAGTTTATTTTAAAGCTTTACTGTAGATCTCATAATAAATTAACTGATTTTTTTATTACTTTGATAAACACCAGTACCTATCATACTGTATTGATAAAAGCAGTGAAATGAGTAATCATTATTATGTATCGAAATTATACCAATAGCAAATATGTGTTTTAAATAATCACCAACCATTAGTACTAGACATACCTTATTTAATATACATGTATAACAAGATTTTCTTTCTACACTTTTCAAAAAAAGTATAAACTATTTTTTACTATAGATTTTTTGGTGAAATACCACAATTTTAGTTATGAAGAACAGCGTGCAACAGTTATTAAAAAATCATTTGTCAATTTGCGTCTAAACATTCTACGTATGCCATATTTTGATGCATGTTTGTAGTTGATATACAAAACTGGCATATATTTCTCTAGAGCCCTTCAAAACTAGAGACACTAGGAAAAAATGTCATTCCCCTTCAAAAAAGAGTTTTGTAAAGTAAATACAAACTACAGAAGCTAAAAATATTTCACCTGGTGAGTAAAAGCATTTATAACATATTAAACATCGCATTTAAACATTTAGTTTGGAAAGCAGTTTCATACTGAGTTCCCGTTAAATAAATAAGAGTGGAATAATTTTGTACAATTTGAAAAACTATTTTTAATACTGGTTTTAGTTAGTTAAAAACAGTTTTAAATTGAAATAAAACCTAACTTTTGTTGGAAAACTGTTCGTAATTTACGATTTCAATGTATAATTTTTAATGGAATGAATTTAAACATTTATGTTTGACCTATATGATTAGTGAAATTTATGCATTACTAACATGGGCACAAAACAAATAATACACAATGTTTTTTTTTCGTGAAGAAAAAGTTTATTTTGCAACGTTTTAGGCAAACTAGTATTGCAATATTTACTCACTTATATTATTTTACTTATAATATATTGCAAAACTGATGAAAATCCTTAAGGAAGGATTAATATTTTTTTTTTTTTTTTAAATAAACGTTAGCAAATCGCACAATCGTTCTGTTCATAAATATAGTGATCAAATGATAGTTTATAGGGGTATTTATTAATTTTTATTTGCACCAAAATTTAGTGAATAGAATTTAAATATTTTGATTATAACTTGTGTATTTTAAGAGTCTACATGTAATGATTGGCTTGTTAATCAATCCCTTTTACTCATATAAATGAATGATAAATTACTGAAGATGTCACTAAAATATCACTAGATTTCATTAATAAAAATAAAACATACATCAGTAATAACAATATTAAGACAATAATTTGGAACCACGAATACGAGTAGAGGACACGAATTTTATTTGTTTGTTAATTAACTTTGAATTAAAAATTGATTTATTATCTTAAAAATTAAAAAAAATATATGAAAAATTAAAAACCTTTTTTTACGTTTTAATATGATATTTCGTAGTTACTTTTCATAATTTAAGCCGTTTAATAAATTTAAATGATTTTTTGTTTTATTAATAAAGTCATAAATATAACAAAGCCTAGTATTTCTTGTAATAACTTTAGATTAAAAAACAGCTTTACTGGACCCTAAACGATAATCACTAAACGTAAACATAAAAAAAATAACACGAAATTATCTCAACGTAATTGCCACGACAACCCGTAAGCGTAGGTACAGTATGTTTGTGGAAAAATGGCGATATTTCGAAACACAAGTTTTTTCTCTGTTACAAATAGATTAAAAGAGCGATTACGAACATGGGCAAATGATTAACGCTCGTAAATTCACGCTCAAAAAAACATTAAAGCACCGATGAAGAGGTAAAAAACTTCAAAAAGGCCAATTAATTTATGAGGTTGCCTGACGGCTGGACTCGGTCGTAGCCTCAAAAATCAATTCTGATTCTCCGGAGAATAAACCAAAGACAACAATTTGTTTTTTTGATCTTTCATTCTGGATTAATTTCATTTGACTTCTTATTGCAATTGCTTAAAAAAGATAAAATGATGTGATATATCTTTGGATTTGATTTCGATTTTGATTGTTTAGGCGGTAGCTGTATTGAAATTAATTTTTGATATAAAATTAATTTTGAATATTTTCGAATAGAAGTTAAAATTAACATAAATCTCTATCTTCCTCTCTGCGTGCAGTAGTATTCAAAAGTAATGAATAGCAATCAATTTTTACTTTGTAAATAAATAATCTTAATATAGTAAGCATAGAGATGCTACTACAGAGGTGAATATTAGTGGAATAACAAAGTTATCAAGTTTTATTTTATAACAAAGAAAGTTGGTGAACATAATATTTAAAATAAAAATACCATTGACATCTGTTGATTAAATTATTCTTAACTTATATGATGATTAATACATTATAAATAATAAAATATTTAATTAGTAATTGATATGATGCAAATCAAAATAAAATTGAGTGTATTTCGGGTGAATTCTGTTTTTAGAAAAATATCTATTAACTATGGAAACGTATACACATATGTATTTTGCATTTTTATACAATTTAGTAAAATAAAATCAAGGATAAAATTATATCTCTAGAATCTAGATCAACTGGAAGTGAAAAAACAAGCACGCCTTTTTATTTTTCTATGTGTTAATAAATGTATGATTTTGAGAAAAATGAACTTAAGTTTCACATCACACGTAAAAAGATAAAAACATTTCAGTCTTAATAAAGTCTTCTTCATTTTTAAATTTTTTGTCTATTCTAATGTTAGTTGAAATAAATTCATGTTCAATAAAAGGCCAAAATTAACTAACTTCGTTCAACAGCGACCTCATTTTGCACTAAGTAATCACAAATCCTCAAACATTCTCTTACTTAATTATTAATAATTTTAATTTGCGTACTTATTAAAACAGAGAAAAGGTGGGGTGAAATTTTTGCATAATATACCCAATTCATGTCGCAGCTGGCCTTGCTAGTCCTGCACCATAATGCGACGGCACTTAGAGTATAATCCAGTAGCCCAGTTGTTAAGTGAATTTTCCTTTGAGGGTAGATTTGCGGTCCGAATCCCAAAATGAGGGTCACTTTTCAAAGGCTGACCCTTACACCCGAAACAAACCACTGCCTCATGCTAGAACTTGTTTTCGTATCAAACACATAGTTTTGACTCAGGCAAACAAATCGATATCGAAATAAATTAATCAGCGTCAGTCAAGTCAACAAATTAAACGACACACATATTTTCTCAATGCCTCATTGTGTCAGTAACAAGTAATTAAAACTGAATTGGCAATCTGTTACTCCATAATTATTATTGAGTTTGTTTTATTATATTATCGCACTTTATCTTATAACTGGAGGTATAGCTTATTTTCTGTGTTAAATTAATTGTAAACTATTTATGTTTTCACAATTAAATTTGATAGCATTGTTTGTCACATACTTCGCTTCTTTGCAAAAACGGATCTTTAGTTTTATCCTTCACAGTTAACGCAGAAAGAGATTTAGATAAAAACTAAAATACTACTTATAAAAAATTAATGTCGTGTATTAGGAAAGTATTAAGAATGAACGTTAACTTTATTCGTAAAATACCATATAATGGATAGTTAGTAAAGCAGTATATCGCCTGCTGTGGCCCAGTTGGTAAGAGCTTGCTCTTCCGATCACGCAGGTCTGGGTTCGATTCCCGGTCAGATCACAGTGAATTTGAGAATTATTCAATTCAAAGTTGTGATCGAAGACTGGGTGTTTGTGATGTCAATTCACATAATTTCCTCTCCTCCAATCCTTCTGATCCTTTAATAACTGGGCGTAGAATAACGATTAGCCAACCACTAGTCCTGTTCTAGCCTTATCCTTCTTTCCCTACTCACTTTGAAAGAAGTGAGGTTGAGCGACTGAGTAACAAACAGTTCTCGTAGAAAAAATTCTGTTAAGATACCTCCATTAGGAGGCCATATGCTCCACATTGGGAGCGGACATGGATTAAAAAAAAAAACAGTATAATAACAAAGTTATGATTTTATATTAAGATATTTCTTGATTTCTAAATTAAAAAACGGTTGTAATTTTTACTAATGTTTTTGTAATGCAAATACTATGTGCTTAAAATCGTATTTTTTACAGACAAGGAAAGTCGTAAAATCTTCAGCAAATGAACAATTTGAATTTTATTATAAAACACTACAATTTTTTGACAGTTGACGTATGGCATCTTAATCATAATAGCTTGTATAAAATGACTGAAGCTACTTTTCAATCTAATGAATTTACATAAAATGACTGATGACTAGGTGGTTGGATGCATAATCGTATTACGGGATGTTTCTTATACACGGGACGGGATATTACCATATGATAACCATCTCTTTCAATTCTTTAATAAGCTTTTTTCAGACGATATTTCAACTGGAAAATACTTTATATCCTCACTTTTGCAAGCTGACTAGAGAACTCCCGGGTATTTTAAGTCTACGGACCCGTGATAAAATAATATGTTTTCCAGGATTTTAACCGAGAACCGAGACCAGAATGTCTTATTGAATTAAAACTAGCTGTCAATGAGTTTAAAAGATATTGATAATGATCTGGATTAATTTTACTAATAGTTTGATTTTAATGACATTCATAAAGTAATTTCATAAACAATTACAATTTATGCAGGTCTTTAAATTTATATGTGATTGTCAAACCCGAGCACTGTTAAAAAGCAGTACGAAAGCTCGCATTGGAATGCCTACTAATTAAAAAAAAACTGGGTATTATAAAACGTTGTATTATTGTTATAAATAAAAATCAATGTATTGTATGTTCGCATGTTTAAATAAAACCTATTGTGTTTTTTTTGAATTATTATCATTTCCTTTAAAAAAGTGGAAACTCTATCTAACATATGTTCAAATAACAACACATGTACATCGATTAAAGTACGAAACAAAACAGAAGAGAACAAAAGATACTAAAATACAAAGAAAACCCATAAAAAACTTTTATATAAATTCCATCTCAAGCAGTTACATAGATGGAAACAATTTCAAAAATTGTTTTTTGTCTTTATATAATTTATTACGTATTGATATAACATTTTAACACTCTTCCACAATTCAGTGTTAGAGATTTTATTCGATAAGTGTTTTGTGAATCAGCTTCTCTCACATTGCGTTTGTTTTGCACATTAATTGAATTTGGTTTTTTGCGCTTATTTTGCGATGTGTTAATTATACAATTATGAAATTAACTATGCAATTAACTAAAATTATGGAAAAGTAAAATAAATAAATAATAATCTCTTGAAACTTTACAACTGTGCAACAGCGATACTAGGACAAATGCTGCGACAAAGGCTGAAATTATAAAAAAAACAAATCACATTGACATACTAACTAAAATATAATGTGAAATGATGTATAAAATACCGCTAACAATGCTCGTGGTGAGCAAAACTTGTCTTAATTTTAATATATATGTATTAGAGGTCTGCACGGGCTGAAATTTTACAAAATTACTCGGTTCGAGCCCGAAAGACTCAGGCCCGACCCGGCCCGGGCCCAAATCTAATACCACACTTGTTACCCGAACCCGACCCGAAACCCGAATTTATACTCCACAACCCAAAAAAAAAACTCGTGTTTTACAAATTTACAACAATTTACGATTCTCTATAGAACTGGTTATAATTAAAATCATCATGGCTGACTTATGACACGAACATAGTCTGAAATATTTTTCTGAATAATAAACTCCTTACCCGGGCCTGGCCCGAGCCTGAGTCTCAATTGCGCTTACCCGCCCGAGCCAGGCCAGCGGGCCGGGCCGGGTAATGGCCCAGGCCCGTGTAGACCTCTAATATGTATTTATATGGTAAAGATACTGCAATTTTAAAGAAAATTTAGTGGGGTGATTTTTCAAAACTTCTCATTAGCGAGATATAGTTTTTAATATCTTTTAATTAATAATTGTTTATATAAAACAGAATTACTATGTATATAAAAAATAAATAAAGCATTTAGTTCAAATAACTACTGTTAGCCAAAATTCTAAATGATGGAAAATATTATAATCTTTTTTGAAAAAATAAATTTAAGCTGCCAATCAATATTGCTTTAGTTGAGAACGTATACATATTGGGATTTTGTAAGATGTTTTTAATATCGTGTGAATAATTTGGACATTGATGCAATTTATCTCAACAAAAGTTTTTCTACGAGAACTTTCTCTCCTTTTGTAAAGAGAGTAGGATATAATGATAAGGCTAGGACATGACTAGCGGTTAGCTAATCACTCTCGCTACGCTCCGTTTTCGGTATAGGATGAGCGAGAGAAATAATTCAAAACATCACATACATCCATGTCTTCATCAATTTATAAAACTGTCCGTACTGGGATTCGAGCCATTTGTAACTGAAGCCAATGACGTTGACCACTTTTCCACGCAGGCAGGCTATAATTCTGAAAAGTAATAATTGAGAATCTTTTTTGACGTGCATAAAGAAAATTTTATTAATAAATATACAAAGTTAAAACATGTCATTAATTTAATGATACTAATCTGAAAAATCGTTCGGCCATAATAATATTCAAATCATTTTTAACAAGGATATTTTATATTATAAAATTACAGCAATAATTAAAAAACCTCTTGAAAAGCTTGTACGAGGTTTATACTCATTAATTTCTACAAATATATTGTCGGTTTGCAGGACGTATTATTTTTGTGCGTGCTTAACACAGGTTTTTCATTTAATATTATTGTGTCAAGTTATTTTAAGGAAATTGGAATATAAGAGTAAGTAAAATGTAATGTTTTTTCTACACTGACATCTATAAATGAGAACAATGATTTTGATAATAGCAGCTTTTTATTAAATAAAAAGATGGTTGGGTACGTAATAAAGCATTATTAGAAAAACTTTAATCAACTTAGACTCCACAGACAATAAAACCAAACAGATAAATACGTTTAAATTTATATTATTAAAAATATGACACTAACGATCCGTGGTCAAATTTGTTGGAAGTTCATTATCATGGTTGCAAAGTCGTCCGTTGAAGTCCTGGTATGTAAAATGTTCATGCAATCGATTAATGGATTTATATCTAGGGATCGTTATACCGGTGTTACCGAAACCGGAATTTCGTTATTTATTGTGATTATTTATCAAAATACCGGTTTTAATAAATGTAAAAACACCTGTTTTCCGATAAAGAAAATCGACCGAAATCAAAATTTAAATGTACAATAACTATGACATATTTTTTTAAATATCGCAGCGAATCGAATTATTCTAAATTTTCCAAGAATATTGACAGGATCATTTCAATGATGTATTATTATTTTAAGAAACAGTTAGTTATTTATAAAAAAGCACCCTATATCATGCTTATGATATCGGTATTTTATAAAGATTTTGATCGCCTTGTATTGTGATCATAATTTTTTCAATATTATTTTGCTGTATTTAAAAAAAAAATTATACCGGTATATATGTATTGAATTTATACGGTATTGCAATTTTTATTTGCATTTATAAAAAAAAATTATGCTAAAAACTTATCCCTAACCAATACCCGATTCTGAAAACAGGTCAAAGAAAAAAACAAAAACTATTTATGAGCTTAGAGGTGACCTAATGTTTCCTTTAGTGCAGATTTTGACTAAATATAAATTTGATTTCATCGTTTTCACTTAGTCACAAAATGATAATATTTTTTGCTTAGTACTTTGCAATTAAGTCTATGCTTATGATAAGAGAAATCGATGTGATATTTTTTTTGTTGAATAGGTGCCAAAACGGTGTTTTTTTATCAATGATTTTCAATTACCACCAAAAATATAATAAAGATTAAATACTTCATAATTTACAACTAAAAAATGATGTCATTAACATTAAAAAACGGTTTTAAAAATCTGTCTACGTCTTAAAAATATTGATGGAAAATTCAATGAATTTTTCCAGTAGGAATTTCAGTAAAAATATTTAGAATAACAGTGAAAAAATATACCATACTTTTATTTTATGCTGCAAACGATGAGAGGATATTTAATATTGACGGAGCGGAAAATTTATTTTAAAATTCGTTTTCTGGCAGCATGGTTTTCTTATATCGCGAAACATAGCATTATTATGTGTAAGCTCATATATTGCGCAACGAATTTCGTATTTGAATTTTGAACAGGGTAAAAAAAGGTGTTAAATCTATATATTAGTTTTTTTAAACTAAAATTTATTTAATTGATTGCTATGATAGAATTCAAATGAAAGGTACAACCAATGACTGTTTGCATGTTTTCACTAATAACAATTAATAATCATCAAAAAAGTAACCTTGATGTCAGTTTTGTTATAAAAATATAAAAATAACGTTTTGGTGAAAAAGAACCATTTATGAAAAACATGATAGGTCGCTGTTAAGAGTTACTTTATCACTAATGTCACTTTATCAGTGGAAAAGTATTAATTATTTTGCTGGACTTAAATTCAAAGTATCAAAAACGTTTTTTTCAGTCAATTAATACATTTGTTTATTCAAATACATGGATGTCTATGATATTTTAATTTCATCGAAGGATTACTAAAAGAGTTTATCAACTAAAAGAAAATCAGTGAAGGTAGAAAAATCTGTTGCAACTCACCATTGAAATTCTATATGTAATATACTACATGTTGAGATTGAAAACGTGTGAAAATAATAACTTAATCAAGAGAAACATTTAAAAATGATAGTCAAGATTTAATTAATTGTACTTTTTGACAAGAAAATCGCTTTCAATTTCAACATACATCAATTCCAGCATTATCAACTGATCAGAGAATACGATATCAGTTGATAATGCTCGTCATGATTGAAACCAAACCTGATTATATTCAATAAATAAAAGTGAAATTAGTACAAATGAGTATTATTGAGTAGACCTTTCCACATAACCCAAAACAAAAGTGACTGAAATATCGAAAAACGAGTTTTGCACTCTAAGCTGTCAAAATTTTAATCGTTGTTGAGTGATTGATATTCAAAATAATTTATATATAAGTAACCATATGTACATATGTACAAACTGCATCGTGCAAATGAAACGTTTCCATGCTAAGACTTCAGGCGGCAATAGAAATAAGCTCTGTCAATTGTTTCGGATGAAAAAGCTTCTTTAAAAGTGAATGAAGATATAAAAATACCATCGGAGCGTTTTCAATGTAAATGAGTTAGAAACGTTACGTTTTTCAAAGAAATTTTCTCTCGATCGAACAAAAGCGACTTGCTCAAAGTTTTATTTCTTCATATTTTTATGGCAAGCCTCTTATAAAAGATCGACTATCATTGATTCACGAGCCAACTAATAACATAAAATAGTTTTTATTATATAATTCTAAGTCTTGGTCTTTGGCAATTTCCGTCAAATATCCTTATCCAGTTTAGTTGCTATTCGAACGTAATATTATGTCATTTATTTAAAATCCGTTTCGCGAGTGGAAGTCCTGGCCTGCTGCTTTATATTCAATTCACTCAATGTCTGTAAACATTTTTGTAAGTCAGTCCCCTTAAAGTTTCTTGTTACAAATAACTACACTAGCGTAGTCTTCAAACATTGAATGATTGACCTGCACCGAAGACGTCGTACAGCGTGCACACCTCAGTGTATGACTTTCCCTCCTTGTAATGTATCATCAAATACGGTGAAGAATGACTTTAATAAGTCATTTGTATCATCTAATCTTACTTCATTTTTCAAAATTATTATTTTGTGTTAAGCTATTTTTTGATGCGTTATATTGACTTTTTAAAATAATAACATTTTCATAACCAATCAGGTATGAAAAGTAAAATTAAATTTGATAACTTTGTTATTCCACTTCTTTTTTTTTTGCTACAATTTGTGACACGTATTTCGCCTCTTTGAGAAGCATCATCAGACAGACGCAACATATGCAAAAGGTATACAAAGGACAGAATATAATATATTTTTTTCAATATTTTTTAAAGCTTATTCAATACAAATCACATAAACAGTAAGAAGTAAAAATTGAAGAAGTCAAGTATTATATTCAAGAAAATTAACTCTCAAAATAAACCTTATACTCACACTATACAAAGTTTTTTCGGTATTACAAATAATATTTATATTCTTTTTTTTACAATAATAAGTAAGGTTTAATCTTAAAATCTTAATATTTTAATCTAAAGCAAGTTAAAAAAAGCTATTTACTTGTACAATAAATATAAAATAACCGTACAAAAATATTGCAGCGTAATACATGTAGAAACGATTAAAATTCTATAATGTGTTGAAATTGCCATATGTAAAATATAAAGTCGTATGCACAAAGATAGGGAATGAGGTGTGTGCAAGTTGTCACTAATTTTTCAAGTTAATCGGGTAACACATTCAGCTCCACTTTCTCTGGTTTGTTACAACTTTTTCTCATTATAAAAATGCAGGCATCAAGAAATACAATTTATTACTGTGCAGAAATTCAATGATAATGATCCTTTGATGCTTTGCAGTTGGGCATAAGTAGTTTGTCAATTATATTTCTTAATCTAATATATCATAATTTAAAACATTTTTTTAAATTTTTTTACAGAAATGCAATGTTATTTATTTGAAATTAATTGAAACTTTGAACTATTCATAAGTTATAAACTTAATTATAATTGGCATAAACAAAATAAAGACAAATAAAAGATTTTTTTTGAGATTTTTAAAAATAATAACTATTTGGTGAACATATAGTTTTGCTAGAAAAAAATAATATTTAATGAAAATATAGCGTTGCTATAAATTAAACTATTCTTAAATGAATTACACGTATGATTCTAAAGGGTTTTAATAAAATAACTTATCAAATATTTAGTGTTTTGGTAATTTTAAAACAACACCAGACAAATCAAAAAGTACAATATTATACTAACAAATATAAATCAATGGCTCAGTAATTTGTTATAGAGAAATAATGAAAACTTTACAAAGACAAAAAACGGTTTTTTCTTTTGTATTGTGTGATATAAATATTTTAACATTCAGACTGGCCAGACTTCTGCCCGCGTGCTTGGTAAATTTCACTATGCAGTTGGTAAATTTGTTTGTTAAAAAAAAAACACTTATTTTTCATTGTGATATTTCTTATTCACATTTTATCTAATAATAGTATCTTACTTACGGTTCTCTGTTTATTTAGATTTCCTATGTGGCTTTCCAGCCGAAGAGTTTACCCAGATATATATATATATAAGATCAAAGTAAAATTTAACGTAAATTTATTTTGCTACTACATCTATTTTGTTTAAATGTAAAGGAATAGAACGAAAAATTTTCTGTCATTGAAGCATATAAATAAAATCTAATTTTAGAATAATGTTTTAATGAAGTAACAGATCTAGCAATTTAGACAAAGTAAAAGTAAGATTATTCGACTTCTGTTGGCTTTTAGCTAGCAAATACGATATAAGAATTATCAATCAGTAACGTTGGTTATCCTGTGCTATACAAGAATGCCAATGACGAGCTTTTTATAACTCTGTTATTGAATTTGAAGCTCACACATAACCTTCAACTAAAGACAATATGACTCTTCCGACACAAAATCTACGATAACTCTATTAAAAGTTTTAATGAATCGACATCAAATTTACATACGTCCATATACATTGTATTGATTTTGATTCTCGAGAAACTTTTAATTACGAAGATTTGTACGATATACTACGGCTGTGCAATATTAGTATTATAATTGGAAAAGTTTTATTTGCTGAACAAAATTCGTGGTATTTAGTCTAGATATACTGAGGTGAAGTAAGAAAATCGGTGGAATGGAAGTCGTGTAAGCTATTAATATGGTAAACACCAATATCTTCATTAAAATTCATCTTTTTTTGCAATCACTTTTACACGTCTTCGAAAGAAGTTGAATAACATCATGAGTAATTTTATGCTTGTTTAACTCGGAGATTTCTTCTCTTTTCGTGAGAAATTTAATGTATTTAAAATTGCAAAAGTGATGTTAATACAGTTTTTTTGAGCTAATTCCACACTTTTGTATTCAAGGTGGATATTTTTCGTACATCGTAAAATTCTCTGAATATTTTATGAATAAAATATGTGTCTACTAAAAATTCGGAGGTTTAATGTAAAAAGGGTCAAACTAAATATAGAAAAATATTTATCTATTGTCAATTTTATTATCTACTTTTTATTTTATTTAGTATTTAATAAAGCTTCCAAATAAAATTATAATAAAGACAAGCTATTGATCTCTCAACTGTTTTTTCCGGTAAATATAATATGTTTTAATTGCAAATTTATTTAGATACAAACTGTTTCTGCATTTTTCTCAAAATCACTGTTTTTTAGTTTTCCCCCTGTCTTATTATTCCGAATTTACAGTTGATCAATTTAATTATTGATAAATCATAATATTATTAATAATAATGTCTACTACTATTGTCTTACACTTGGGTGTGGGGCCTTATGGATTACTCCAATTGCCCTTTCGTCTCATGTTGGGATTTCTATTTTTTTTCCCTTTATAGTGTTCGATCCTGCTTTGTATGATACATGTATTATTTTTTTTTTGTTGAGACAGGATGGACATGTATGTATATATATATAAACATATATATTTTTTTTTTTTCCCCTTTTTTAATTTTTAACAAACAAGTAATAACAATGATAATATAAAAAAAATTAATAAACAAGAATAAGTAAATAACAATAATAATATACAATAAATAACAATGGTAAGGTGAAACAATGGTATATAAAATTATAAAAATATATGAAGTTGTGTGTGGGATCTTGTGTGTATTGTTGGCGTTGGTTGGTTGGGTGGTTGACACTGTAGGGTGATTCATTAACCTGATAATAATGTAAAATGTATTTACAATTTTATAACCATTACTACTTATGGTTATTAAATTGTTAAAGCGAAAACATGAACCTCTCTCTCATAAACTATTATAAATAAAATATATTACTTTTTTCATGTAGTAAATAAATTACTCTTCTTCTTGGCGCACAGTCCGCGGTGAACCTTTGCCACTTGACTCAATCTCTTTGACTCCATTCAATCCTCTGCACTTGTACACTAGTCGCTGATCTTCAGCACTCGCAGATTCTGCTCCCCATTTATCCAGCAAATCGTGGTCTTCCAACACTTAAAAAATAACAGCGTTGTTAAAATCTATTTTTCATAATAACCTTTCAAGAACTCCACTGTGCTTTCGTAAATCAGGAAAAATGACTTAAATTGACTTATATGGTAATCTTAATATTAGAATCGCCGTAGCTCAAAAAAACTGACTGATATGTGTTACAATCACGCGTACCGCCGAGGTGTATAAAAGCAGAAACATTATTTATTATGTTATGTTTTAAACACGATATTTATAAAAATAAATTCCTTTTAATCCATATCCTGTCACATCCAAAAAAAACGAGTGCCTGAGAGAGCAGTTCGATTAATTTATGTTATTTCCAAGCCTCATCTATTCATTATTTCCTTCTTAAAAATAGTTTATGTCACTAAACAAAAAATACTTAATTTACATATTTAATCAAAATGCCATATTCTCCACACGAAGAAATGCAAAATATGCAAATAAAATACAATATTAACGGCTCTCAAAGTGTTATTGTTAATCGAGATTTCTATTCATCCAACCGTTCTCGGACAGGAAGTACGTGTTCCTTATCCGTGGCGAGATACAATCCGTGGCCCGGTTGACAAAGAGCGTGCGGCCAAACGATACAAACTTATCTTCTAATGATCTCTCTGACAGTTTATCACACAACTGTTATATTAACTGTTTAGTCATTGTTATAGACATAAAAAAATATTGTCTACGATATGTGTATTACTACTTTGAAATATTCTATGGTAGATTGTACGTGTTTCCAAGTTGATTAAACAGTAACCATGGTGACGTTCATCCATCTAGAAGCATTAAATGCAAGTTCAATATAAATCTTATATGCAAAAAAACATTTTATCACTACCCAATTCTGAGTTATGTAATGTAATTCATCAAAAATAAGTTAAATATGCATATTTAAAAAAGCTGCGATTGTAAAACTATGCGTAAATACATACACCTTATATTTTTTACTGGAAATGAAACGTTGAAAGATCTTGACTTCGCTGGATAGATGTGGTTTTTACAAGATCTGTGCTGTTTGGTCAATGATTGGCGTAATAAGTTAAACGTTCACATTAAGCGGAACATGCAGTCATCAGAGAAACGCAACAAAAAACAATTTATAATAAGCTTAAACAGACTTAAAATATGTAGTTAGCAACTATAGCTATTATGTTACTAACACTTGAATGAATATTTAATAATTTTATCTGATGATATCTTTACTAGTATCAAGTAAGATAGTTTGTATGTATATACATTTTATGTTTTCGATTGATTCGGCGGTGGACTTTGGCGAATTGTATGGAAGATCATTGTTAATATAGAATTAAATTTGATAACTTAGTTACTTTACTTGTTGTGATAAACAAAGTCCTGACTCATAATTTCTGGATCAGCCAATTCATAACTGGCCACGGTTACTTCGCTGCCAAGCTTTTCCAGCTTGGCCGGTTAGTAAATAGTCCCAAATGTAAATGCGGATATATGATTCAGGATGCTGATCACATCCTCTGGGAATGTCCAGATTTTAATAATGAACGGGAAAAATTGCTCAAGACGATACGACTATCTGTCGGATCTGTCGGCTCCGTCGGTCATCCCAATTTGGTTGCATCTAAGGCAAATTATAGGGCATTTAAAGAATTCTCCGCGTCTTTTGGAAAAATAGTTGAGTTAAATAGATAAAATCTAATATTTTCAACTGCATTTAATTACTTATTAACTTTTAATTTCTGCACACTGTAATGCATGCAACCAAGTCTTTAGGAATTTCTTCTCGGGACATTTCTGGCAAAATTTTGAACACGGCTAACGTTGCTACGCTACGGAATACACCCTATATGAAGAGTATAAAGCCGTAGTGGGTGGTGGTGGGTACAACGTTGAGTACCCTAGGGAATTAAAAACTGTGACACATATTTCGATTCTTTAAGAAACATCACCAGAGAGAATTTTGCAAGGTTTACGAAACCGTGCTTCAGAATGTGTTAAGCGAACGGAATAAACAATTCGACATTCTGTTTGATGATGCTTGTTAAAGAGGCGATACATGTGTCGCAATTTTTAGTACTACAAGTGTAGTAACAACGTTATTAAACCCAATACAATATAAGTTATAATTTAGGTACCGTGTTGCGCTGTTTAAAAAAAATCGATTCTAGTAACACCTAAGATTGTCTTTATTTCTAAAAAGAATAGTTTACATTCGTCATAAATAATATAGAATGTCCAAAAAATAAAAATAGCGTACAGCTATAATACATATTAATTAAAAAAAATATCGTTTATTTTATCTAGATTATTATATTATAATCATTTGATTGTTGGAAGATGCAGCTTGTGTTGTTTTCAGAACTGTAACCCAATAGTTTTAAAAGTTGTTATTTTGATTCTACACCCCTCATATATAAATTTATCCTTTCGAAGTTTTCCGAGGTGACATCATTTGCAATGTGACATCTACAGGTGACATCCAACGATATCAAGAGAACAACCTGTCACGGACTAGTAATTTATTTTCCTTTAAAGTCGAACCTATTTTATATGCTTCGACTATCAGCTGATAAAACCTTAAAGGAGTAGGATAAAAATATGTTCGAAAACATTTTAAAATACCCATCCGTACTTATCTTCGGAAAGCTTTTTTAGAGGAAGAGTAACTTATTATCTGAATAGAATTTCTTATGTGCTTTTTTTGCCAAAGCACATTTTTTAAAAATAAAATGTTTTTTAGCAATCTTTTTGACCGATCTGAATATCCTAAAAACATTCTTTAATGTTTTTTTATCTCAACTTCCTTCATAATATAGTATTTTTACATTTAAAATGCTTAAAAAACTGCCAGGATTTAAATACTTCTTTTAATTTAGAGAGTGTAGAAATCGTAGAAAAACTTACTTAGATATCATTTCCTATATCTATTGACAATTCAATATACGAAATCAAAGAACAAATACAATAATAAATATCAAGGACAAGACATCTTAACAGATTTTTCAGTCAATTCTTATTTGTAACTATTCTATTCTACTAATCGTAAGCCACTCACCTCGGAGAAGCAAGAAAATAACTATTTTTCATTTCACCGTTTTCTTTTTGGGTTTGAATACTGTACAAGTGAGGAAAATGAATATATCAAAGAAATTCATAATTATGGATAAAAATTTAATAATTTACTGAAATGAAAATGGAAAAGATATGTATTTAAGTCACTCAAGTCATTTACTGTCCAACTAGAGATTGAAATACCGCAAGAAAATATCAATACCCAGCATTACAAAAAAAAAGCTTACATAAACCGAAAATATACGACCAATTGTGTAACCCAATACCGGGCAAGTAAAGCCAAATCACTATTGTTATATTTTATACAGTCATGTAATATAAAATATTCTTAATCATAAATTATTCACGGTTTCTTAGAATAATTTAATACACCATTTAAAGGTCATCAATTCTGGAATCTGCCAATACAACTCTTGGTAGATTTGAAATATTTCAAATCATCGCAATTTTATTTAAATATATAATGGTTTCTATATATTCAAAATTTGGTTTCAGCTTATTTCCAATACCGGTATTTATACATTTAAAAACAAAACATCAAGAATATCGGGATCCCTGTTTTGGTAATACCGGTATTGCAATCTTACATCCAACTACGTAAGAAAAAAAAAATGTAAACCCACCGAAATTTTGCGTATACAAATTAAAATTGATAAATATTTTATTCCAACGATTGTTACTTTTACAGACTCACTATTTTCAATATTGTAACATTTTTTTTTTGCTTATTTTTTATACTTAAATTAGTTGGTATATTCACTATTTTTCGAATAAACTTGGTTACATAAGATGTACATATAAAGGTTTTTTGAAGTTTAAACTTCTCCCCTCTCACAGACGAGCGTTGGACTGTCAAAAAATTCATAGTCCCAACATTGTAACATAATATTAACAAATATTACACATTTTTCATTAATTTTCGTAGAATAAATAAGGGTAATATTACCCAACAAAATTTTAATATGTCATCGCTTTGCTAATGGATTTTGTACATGCGTTTGTAAAAACATGACATGTTCATTTGAAAGCCAAGAATATCAAAATTATTCATAATTTTTTTTGAAGAATGTTTACTTTATTTTAATATAAGCAATATCTGTCAATCATATGGGGCTTTGTTTTTATAGTAAATATTGTTTTATTGAAATTACATTATTGAATATCATTTTTTAATTATGTTAACTGTCAAGAACACCTTAAAAGTGATATGATAACTTTGTTTAGCCACCTGCTATTAGTGCTATTACAATTGTATTTTTATAAAAACTTCTTTACAAATATGATAATACTGATTATTCACATAATCAAAACATTGTACAGTTTTATAAAATAAACAAAATACGTGTTTTTCAGTAAAATGTGAATACTATTTTTATAATATTTATTTTACATAAAGATAATATAATATATTGTTTTATTTCAAAGATTTTACTAAATTTCGTCACACGTGATATATAACGGTTCCTTGAATCTTCTGTACAACACTATTCCGAACATGAGTTTTCCGCAAAGAAAACTCCGGACACTAATTTTCCGTACATAGAAAAATCCGATCACAACATATTTTATACATTTAAATATTTTTATTGGAGGTTTGATATCGAGACTATACATATTATTTGAATATGTACAGAAAATATACATTTACATTATTTAATCTTTTTCTTGCTCGCAGCTTGGAGAATATTTGGCACTCTTTAACTAGCTCAATATAAACATAAAACAATCATTTTAAATTCACATTTTTTGAAATGTTTGGAATATTCTGTTTAAGAAAAAATCAACGTACGGAGACTTTGTGTACGGGGTATTCTGTACAAAGAATTTATGTTCGGAAAAATATTGTAAAGCAAGATCCTTTTAAAAAAAGAAGATTATTATTTCTCATAGCAGTGTTCTAAATCATAACATTTATCCATTGATCATAATTTCAAGATGAAATTCGCGACGGTTTTAAACTATCAGGTGATTACTTCAAACCAAAGCATGATGCCTTCCGAATATAAGAATCCAACAAAAAATATGTTCATTGATTCAATTCACTTTCATTTGTCTCAAATTATTTACTGTGTATCAACTGTTCTACGAGTCCATATCTAAGAATGACCATAAAAACCACGCCGCCTGACGACGGGAGCTGGACATGGCGTCAGGTAATGCTGTACGCGACCGAAGGCGTTAATTGTAGATCGAGACCTTAATAATTCATAAAATTATCAGTTTATTAAAAAAGCAAATTAAGTAAACTTAATAATATATATGGGATGTTTCTCTGTTGTCATATTGATTACGTTTCAGTCTGGATAAGGAGCAATATTCTTTGCAGTGTGATAAAGCTGTAATATGTTTGATCAAGAAAAACTTGCTTTGTTTGTATATACCACTCACGTAAAAGTTACTTCGTGCTGTGGAAGCCTTGAGCATATTGACCATAGTTATATTGTCGTGTCAATATACGTTAAAATGACGTAAGTGAAGGTGGGTAATATTCGAAATCCTAAATATAAGTATACAAGATAGTGAGGTTTGGGTAAATTACTGGTATGTTTGAAATCAATGACGTAACTAGATCGTTTTACCAGGGGATTCCAAACTTATTCACTCTATTTCTCCCCTACAGAGCCTAAAATATTTTATTGTGTCTAAGATTACATACTCTCACTAAGGCTTCCATTCCAACCCAGTTTAAGCCGAAGGCGGTTTATTAACAGTTTAAAAATAAACCAAAATCTAGTTTATTTTGCACGGTTAACCAGGATTAATATTAAATTATCTTTCCGCCTTCATTTTATACAACTATTCATGTTTTCAGGCCTATGGCGTCGTTAACGTCACTGGCTTCCGCAACAAATCTAACGTGCTAAAGTTTCAGTACAAAAAGTATTTTTTGATTCAAAGGCGTTTGATGTCTAAAATTCTAACCTAAGCCAAAAATTACGAAGCGTAGCGAGAGCGATTAGTTAACCAATCGCTCTGTCTTAGCCATATCCTTCTATCCCTACTCTCTTTGAGTTTGAGCAACTGAGTAAAAAACAGTTCTCGTAAAAAAAACCTCTGTTTGGACAAAGCTGACATGTTTGAAATGAAGTAATCGACGTATGCAAAAATTAATTATTATTTAAGTAAACAAAATTTCCTATATTCTTTTTTCATATTTTGGAACATTGTTTTGTGTGGTACTAAAATTGTTTTTTTTTGAAAAAGTTAGGTTAAATACGGATAGTTGATTTGTACGGTTAAAATATTGCCCTAATTCTCACGCCATAATTGATTGATTATTTATTTTATTTTTTAGGTAACGTCAAATAGACTCACGAATTTAACACGAATGTTCAATACTTAAAGTTTTTTCTGTTCCACGATAATAATTTGATTGTGCGCGACAAAAGCAGGTAGAATAAAACGTGCATGCACTTAACAGCCATAACTTCACGATTTTAACTGAGATTGTATGGAAAATTCTCATAAACGCCTTTATAATGTCATTTATGGCCACCGTATTTTTTATTATCTTTTAACGTTAACAATTCACGGTTCTAACTATAAAAATATTAATTTTTAATAAAAAATAGCAGTATTATTATAGATTTACTGCAATATGAAGGATATATTCCTATAAGTCAAGGTTTCTCAACCGGGAGTTACAGCATGTTACAAGGGAGCCACACCACAGAAGTCACGGGTAAATATTCATAAATTCCCAGGTTTTTAAAATCGGGCAGTGAAAAAATATTTTCGAATTCCCGAAAAAAGATCTAAAAAATAAAGCTATCCCGTTTTTCATTTTTAAATCTGCCAGCGAGCAAAATGTTCATATAATTGAAAATTATTTTGGAATCTTTTAATCCCCGAGTCTCGAAAAACTATCTTACTGACTGACTTAACTGAGTATCTTTACCTCTTCAGTCATGCCGTTTTCACTACGTAATACTAAGCATATACTCATCAATGAAAGATACTTGAAGAACTGAGACGCTAAGGAAGCGCTCTAGAACCTAATGCTCCATTAATTTGATATCGAAAATAACTAAATCTAAGCACAATAAAAAAATATATGATCTACTAAGAGTTGGTCCTCATATTGGCCCTTTAGGGCCAAAGAAACGTATCTTATTTATCTCTACTTTTCAAATGAGCAATATGTTACTTATTTTTAAACAGGTGCAAATAATTCTAATTATCTTTTCATAATCTTAAAGAGTGATGATTTGGATTTCTGATTTATTTGTTATGTTATTAAATTTGTTTTATACAATTATTTTCAGACAATGCGAATTGAAATATCTTGGATTTCTTCTATTGATATATCTCTTTGTAACTTGCCACTATGTTACTAAAAAGCGTCAAATATTGAGTTACGTTTCTTTGGCCCTAAAGGACCGAAAATGATAAACAAATAAATGATATCCTACCTACGTTAATTTTAATTAGAGAATTGCATACATTTTAAGGTTCATCTTAATCAAAATTCTTCGGGTGAATGAGGATTATCCTAAAAGAAAATATGATTGACCACGTTAATGTAGCGTAAAAGGCGGATTTCACTCGGGGAAGTTTCATAAAGTTCCTTTGCTCGCTTTGAACTCTCTGATACGTAATTATATTTTTCCCTTTTCTGACATTTCCCGAGAATCTCTATAGACGGGCATATTTTACAATATTGCCTATATTCGTTTGAAGTGATCATATTGATCAATTCAAAATTACAAATTTTATTACTTGTATTTATTATTTAGAAGCTCGATCGTTATAATTATTTTTGTAAGCTATGTCCGCTTCTATTGTAGAGAATATGGAATCGTAACGGAGAATTATTTTGAGTGTGATACAAACCCATAAAATAGTCTAAAAAAACTTCTATTCGAACTTTGCAATATATAATAGATAAACTTAGTAATTATATTTCAAGAAATAAAATAAAAGAATGCTTATTGTAGGTATCCCCAATATGACTTTAAGTATATAACTAATTAAAAAAGCTTGTGTAGTTAATATTATTTTTGTCAATTTCATTGAGATTAAAAATATAATATATATATTGGTAGTAAAGCTTTTTAGTTAGTACATTTTTGAACCACGTAAATTTTTGATAGAAAATATGATTCATCTTTCTTAAAAGGCTCGGAATCTGTATTCGAAAGCCGTCCCACGAGTATTCTTATTTGAAATTAACTTTTAATTATTGAAAAACCTTAAAATAACCTTGAGACATAAGTTTTGATATTCAAAAGAGAAAGGAAAATTACCGTATACAAAATATAAGATAACAATACATCAATTAAAAAAAACATAATTTAGTGTTGTTTTGTATCACAGTTGTGTTAAAAATTGTTAAATTTGTAAAACAAAATCAGAACCGGTATCCCTTAGGCTAAAAGAGTTAACGTAACCATAGAAAACAATCGGTCAAGTATTTAATAAATGTTGCAAATATCTTTAGTGAAATTTATTAAGCAATTATTTCAATGTATTCGGTATATTAATGTATTTACTTAATAACTATACATTTTATTCAAAGAATTTATTTTATTTTTATCATCTAGCCACAAAAATCTTTCAGACACAAATCAAACAATAACTGTTCATTTATTTTGAATCGGCATTCGATGTTATGCTATTGCACTTTGTCTCGTGATCGTTATATACATGTCTTTTCATTGTAAGCCTATATTGTTATTTCAGAACGGATTATAAATATGAAATTCTTGATCACACACAAGTGAGATATATTTCGTCATTCCCTTCGGTGCAGGATAATTATCCTGGTTGTATGTAGCCACGCTTTGATTTGCTTGTCAAAATAACTAGAAACTAATATGAAATGAGACCCTTAAATCGATTCGACGTAGCGTGAGGATTATTAATGTAATATGAAATTATCTATCCACCTTTCAAAGTATTAACCAAGTATAATCATATCTTTGTGTTGCTAAAAAAATTGAAAATGGAATCGCGCAAACAAAACAACAATTTGGGCATATTATTTTTGGAATATAACAAAACAAATGAAAAATGACAAGCTTACAAAGGATAAGTGAACTCTGTATTTACACATAATAAAAATAAATAAGTTAAAATATTTTCGTAATAACTCAAAAATATATTTTATGTATGTAACATGAATACATTAAATGGCATAGTAACATTTTTTTATATATATAAAGTAAGTAAGATAAAAATATATCTTTATTTTTAAAAAACAATAAACAGAAATAGGTTTATTAAATTAATAATTTAGGAGAAAAATAGTTGAATACATTAAATTTTAAATAAACAATAATAAATTAATTCTAGGTATTGGTTTTGTTTTTAGTCTTTTTTTGACTTTCAAGAATGTATACTTAATATTATAATTTCAACTATCCGAATAAATAGTATTTAAATTAAATTTAAAAAGAAATTAGGCACCTGAAAATGTTCCTAAAGATTACCGACCATTTAATAATATTGTAATAAATAATTTGAGCCTTCTAGAAGTGAAGTGAGCCAACTAGTAAAATGGTAATACTTTTTTCGTGGACTTTAAGCACAATCACGTCTTAACTTGTTGTTTTGGTGAATTGCATATTTTTATTGTTTTTTTATTTCAATGTGTATTAACCGAGGTTACTTCACTTTTTTTTACCATGTCCGCTCCCATGTGAAACATAGCATATGTACTCCTTATGAATTTATCTCAACAGAAATTTTTCTACGAGAACTGCTTGTTATTCAGTTGTTCAACCTCTCGTTTTCCAAAGAGAGTAAGAATAGAAGGATAGGGCTAGGGCAGGACTAATGGTTAGCTAATCGCTCTCAATACGCCCGGTTCATAGGATAGGATGAGTGGGAGGGGGGAATTCAATACACCACATACATCCCATGCCTTCGAATAGAAATTCATAAATCGATTGAAAAATCGATTTTTAAAACTGTCCATATTGGGATTCGAACCCGCGACCTCCGTAACCGAAGCCAACTACGCTGAACACTTGACCACACAGGCGGCAAACTTTACGGTACTTTAAGACGTGTAGAATATTACAACGTATCTAACTATTTAAAAAAAAAAACACTACTCACTTCACCTCTAGTGGGCCCATTTTAGAGATAAGTTTCTATAATATTTTTTTTCTTAGAAAATATTTTGAATTCATAGAATGCCGAATATTTTATTTAATTATTGAAACAAAATCAAAACTTAATTTCATTCTAACATAATCAGAATTTAAATATTCACCGAAGAAGCTTAAACCTCTTTTTTGATAAAAAGTTATTTTTTGCTGAACTGCGTTTTTCTGAAGTTGCGAAATTTGTTGATTCGACACAAACAACAAGTTTATAACTTTAAAACCGCTCATTAAAGAGAATTTAGAGAACGTTTAAAATTTAATTATATGTCAATTAATATTTAGAAAATCGTAACAAATTAAATGGTCAGAATTTAAATCAATTTTTGGTCAGAATAAAAATATTATACGGTCAGAATATTTTATAACCATTTTGGTTAGGTTAGGTTTTTTTTTTAATTTCATTAAAATTATGAGTATTTCCACTGACCGATATATTATGACCATTTAATATAAATTATGACCGAAAAATACGAGCCTTTAGAAATGTATTGAACAAACACTTGATACAAAATAATCTTACTTTAAAAAAAAACAGCAGCAATGTGGACTATATAAAAGGAAATAAAAATAATGGTGATAATCTGAAATAATAAAATAAGTCAATAAAAAAAATGTTCAAATTTGTAAATATGTTCCGTACGCTTTTTGCCTTTAATAGTAAATTTGAACGTTAAATATATCTTTATTAATAGTGGGATTGTTTGTGGATATGCCGCGTCAAACTCGATTTATTTGTATCGATTGGAAAAGTTTACGACCATTTTATTATTATTGCAAATTTAATTGCCTCGCAGCCATTGCTCAAACATCCCATAGCTCTTTCCTCGTTATTAAAAACAGCATTTAATTTATTGCTGATACACTCACGTTCATTTCATATTATTATTACCCTTTATCAAGTTTCCTTTGGGGAGGATTATTATTAAATCGATAGTCACAGTGTACCAGAGGTTGACGAATACCTTTTCGCAAGTATTTTTAGTTTTTACCTTTTATAAAATGTTATTTCCAACATCGCCAATACAGATAACAATACTAGTATTACCGAAACCGGGCGCCCGGTATAAATGATGTTTTTTCAATACCAAAATACCGGTTATGAAAGTGAACAAATACAACCAAAACTGAATTTTGAATTAATATAAATCATCACATATTTTAATTAAATTGTTCACGACTAATTGAAATACTATAATATCTCAAGATTTAAATAAATATTGAAATTTTTCAGAATTGATGACCCACAGGAGTAATTCAAAACAAACCGAAAGGGTTTTACAATAATTTTAGTATTTCAATTGATTTTCACCATTGAAACGAAGTATTATACAAATTGGAAAATAATTGGTCAAATCTTAAAGTGACTCGCCTACATAATTTACGAAATATCACTTTCAGTATTTTTTCATTCAGAAGACGATATGTTTCTATAAGCACTTTAAAGACCGGTTAGATTCCGGCGTCCTGAATGATCGTCGGGTACTATACATAGGATGCACTCGATGGAACTGAAGGATGCTGGCATGTCATGAGAGGAAAAAAAGCAATTGGTGGAAGACAGGGAATCCTATAATTGCCGTGTAGTGGTCATATGTTTTATACAGGGAGTGAATAAAGTCAAAGAAGACAAAGAAGTGCTCATAGAGACAGGCAGGATTACAACTCTCTGGAAGCATCTGCAGCACGTGCCCCAGCCAAAGTATTTTCATGACCGCTGACTGACAGGGCGCTGTCTTGTCACTCCCTAATCTCCGAGTTTCTCACGAAATCAAACCGTTTTATCCCCATCTACCTCTAAGTTGAGTAAACGGTTTATTTAAGTCTTCACCAGAAGTCATGATTCGCTACCTTAAAGTAGCACTGATAGAATACAAGCGATGAACAAATAGCATTTGGTTTCAATCGCATACTCAGCTGTGTATCTCAGACAGTCCGTATTTAATAAAATGATCTAGCTATTCCTAGGCGAATAACGAGCTCTTTCTATAAACGATAGCACAATCATTATTTACTTTGAAAACACAATCAAACAGAGATCGACCTCTGTGGTGAACTATATAAAGCTTTAATATAACGTTAAGACAGTATTATACGAAGAGATGTTCCACTATACATGTTCAGGAACAATTTGTTCCTAGATAGTATGGCTACCTTTAGGATAGGAAATGTATAGAAATCATCTAATCGCTTTTTATAAATTTATTTGAATATCTAAGAGACGGTTGATTGAAAACATTTATGGGGGATCTTGACGTGCTCGCTAAAGAATAGCCGTTTAATTTTTATCCCAAGAAATTTGCGCATCGCGTCTAGCGCCAAAAAATAAAAAAAAAACAAAAAATGTTATTTGTTTTTGTTTGAGGCTGTCAAAATTTGAATAATAAATACGCCGACAGGTTTTTCTTCAAAGAGTTTTTTATGTACTGATTAGAATTAATAACGAAAAGACTTTGTACAATATATTTGGAGCTTTGAAGATCAGATCCAACGTCGAAATTTTGTATTCATAAATAGACAAAAAGCTTAATTGATACCGAGTTTCAAGAAGACAAGTAATTTAATATTATGCCAAAATTCGTGCTATAAAATATATTGTTTGATCTTTTGTAACATATGTTGCAAATCATAATTTTGATAAAGTCATTATTGAAATTTGGTTGTGCCATTATCAATATAGCATATACGGAAGCAGAATATTCCTTTGTACTACTTCTACTTTTATTTAAAAAAAATCAGGACCGTTTTCGATCATTACGAGCATTATCAACTGATAAGAAAATACAATACTACAGTGTTATTTATACAAATTACAGAACAAAATCTGAATAAGTGACACCAATTGACTCAAATTAAATTGTTTAATACCTATGCTTAATAATCATCAAAGAGTAATTAAGCCAAAGTGGTGACTAATGGTAATTTTATAGATACTTATAGTCTTGGAAATTTTAGGAAAGTAATCTATAATAATAAAATGATCTTTTTAAATAAAAGTGAAAGTAATCAATGGAATATTGTTTTTTTTTTAATATAATGCTTTTCCACAAAGTATTGACAGTAATCACCTTAAAAATGATAGAATATAAGAATTCCTTTTGACTATTCTCCACAGATTTGTTTTAAAGCAATCGCTCATCTTCTCATTTAAAACACGATAAGGATGAGCTACGTGTAAAAGAATTTCATCAACAGATGGCAACCAATCGTGATAATTCGTAGACTTCCACCCTCTGTAAATAACTTAATTATCTTCTTTGATTCAGCATTTTCCATGAAAAGCTTTAAAAGTTTTTTAGTTCTCAAAAAGTATCTCGTCTCAAATGACAGAGTTCAAATAATATATTAAAATAAGTTAACAAATAAAGATGTAAAAAAGTGATTCATCTTAGACATGTGCCTGTATATGAATCTATAATAATTATTGTTTTAATATAACAGTAATGTGCATACATGGAGTCAATGAGAGCTAAATTCTGAACAATCAAGCATTCCCAAATCATACAAACCAGATGACAATTCTGATGATGAGCGAAACCGGTCAATTGTATATATAGAGCCACATCATAGTCACGTTATTGTGTAGTATGAAATAAACAAACACAAATTTCTACGCAAATCTTAATTGTATTTTAAAGTATAAAAAATAAACATACAAGATAATTACAACATTAAGAAAAGAAAACTCTAGAAAATATAATTATAATGGGAAAAAATACCTTTATTTTTATCAAGATATATTGGAAGCTGCACTTAACCTAATAAAGAGCCGCATGTGCCCACGTATGTAATGTACCAAAGATAAAATCTCGATAATGAATAAATATATACCTAATTATAATATCAAAATATATATTGACTGTGGAAAGGAAAAAGGACGTGACCTTCAGTTTTTCCTAAGCAGCTTTTTTTCAATAATCACAATTTATACAACTTGACACACGTTCTATCAAAATGATGGAAGCTGAAAATGTCGAATTAGCGTCTAAATTTAGCTTATTAGGTTGAAAAAAGAAAGGCTTGTAAAAATTGCAACCAGGAAAGAGGACCTAAAACAGGTTTTTCTTGAACAATTTATTAAATTCATATTAGAGTAAGTCAATAAAAAAAAAAACAGTTTATCAGTCAAAGTACACTTCAGGATTGTGTATATTTCATATTTTCCTTTTAGTCTAAAATCATCAAAAAACAGTTTTTGTGTCTCCTGTAAAATTTGATATGTGTGTGTTACGTCTTTTTTCCTTTTCACAGTCAATATGCATTAATGCCGATCTGACACAAATAAGAGTTTAAAATTAAGAGAAACTAGCTGTAAGCCCGTTGACCTCAACGGAGAGATTTTTGTTGCATTTTTAAGTAGTCAGAAAAGTAACTGGCGTGAAAAATAAATTACTAACCTATTTATTGAATAATCCAGAAATTCTGATAGTAAAAGAAATATCTCGGGGCGTATATCGACAGCCCTGCCCTGCAGTATTTAAATTGTAAATTATTTATTTTTGGAATAATGTTCTAGTTTGCTAACAACTATTTTTCGTAATAGCAGAAATTTTGTAAATTATTTAATTTTTGGAATAATGTTTATGTTTGCTAACAACCATTTTTCTTAGAAGCAGAAATTTCGTTAATTATTTTATTTTTGGTATAATTTTTAAGTTTGCTAACAATTATTTTTCATAGTAGCAAAAATAGTCCTTGTAAATTACTTAATTTTTGGAATAATGTTTAAGTTTGCTAACAATTATTTTTTCTATTAGCAGAAATAGACCTCGTAAATTATTTAATTTTTGGAATAATGTTTAAATTTGCTAACAACCATTTTTCATAGTAGCAAAAATAGTCCTTGTAAATTACTTAATTTTTGGAATAATGTTTAAGTTTGCTAACAATTATTTTTCCTATTAGCAGAAATAGACCTCGTAAATTATTTAATATTTGGAATAATGTTTAAGTTTGCTAACAACCATTTTTCTTAGAAGCAGAAATTTCGTTAGTTATTTTGTTTTTGGTATAATTTTTAAGTTTGCTAACAATTATTTTTCATAGTAGCAAAAATAGTCCTTGTAAATTACTTAATTTTTGGAATAATGTTTAAGTTTGCTAACAATTATTTTTCCTATTAGCAGAAATAGACCTCGTAAATTATTTAATTTTTGGAATAATGTTTAAGTTTGCTAACAACCATTTTTCTTAGCAGAAATAGACCTCGTAAATTATTTAATTTTTGGAATAATGTTTAAGTTTGTTAACAATTATTTTTCCTATTAGCAGAAATAGACCTCGTAAATTATTTAATATTTGGAATAATGTTTAAGTTTGCTAACAACCATTTTTCTTAGAAGCAGAAATTTCGTTAGTTATTTTGTTTTTGGTATAATTTTTAAGTTTGCTAACAATTATTTTTCATAGTAGCAAAAATAGTCCTTGTAAATTACTTAATTTTTGGAATAATGTTTAAGTTTGCTAACAACCATTTTTCTTAGAAGCAGAAATTTCGTTAATTATTTTGTTTTTGGTATAATTTTTAAGTTTGCTAACAATTATTTTTCATAGTAGCAAAAATAGTCCTTGTAAA
This sequence comes from Himalopsyche anomala, assembly GCA_031772345.1. Taxonomy (NCBI): domain Eukaryota; kingdom Metazoa; phylum Arthropoda; class Insecta; order Trichoptera; family Rhyacophilidae; genus Himalopsyche; species Himalopsyche anomala. Next base: position 8,492,086 of record CM062821.1, read on the forward strand.
TTATTTAATTTTTGGAATAATGTTTATGTTTGCTAACAACCATTTTTCTTAGAAGCAGAAATTTCGTTAATTATTTTATTTTTGGTATAATTTTTAAGTTTGCTAACAATTATTTTTCATAGTAGCAAAAATAGTCCTTGTAAATTACTTAATTTTTGGAATAATGTTTAAGTTTGCTAACAATTATTTTTTCTATTAGCAGAAATAGACCTCGTAAATTATTTTGTTTTTGGTATAATTTTTAAGTTTGCTAACAACCATTTTTCATAGTAGCAAAAATAGTCCTTGTAAATTACTTAATTTTTGGAATAATGTTTAAGTTTGCTAACAATTATTTTTCCTATTAGCAGAAATAGACCTCGTAAATTATTTAATATTTGGAATAATGTTTAAGTTTGCTAACAACCATTTTTCTTAGAAGCAGAAATTTCGTTAGTTATTTTGTTTTTGGTATAATTTTTAAGTTTGCTAACAATTATTTTTCATAGTAGCAAAAATAGTCCTTGTAAATTACTTAATTTTTGGAATAATGTTTAAGTTTGCTAACAATTATTTTTCCTATTAGCAGAAATAGACCTCGTAAATTATTTAATTTTTGGAATAATGTTTAAATTTGCTAACAACCATTTTTCATAGTAGCAAAAATAGTCCTTGTAAATTACTTAATTTTTGGAATAATGTTTAAGTTTGCTAAAAATTATTTTTCCTATTAGCAGAAATAGACCTCGTAAATTATTTAATATTTGGAATAATGTTTAAGTTTGCTAACAACCATTTTTCTTAGAAGCAGAAATTTCGTTAATTATTTTGTTTTTGGTATAATTTTTAAGTTTGCTAACAATTATTTTTCATAGTAGCAAAAATAGTCCTTGTAAATTACTTAATTTTTGGAATAATGTTTAAGTTTGCTAACAATTATTTTTCATAGTAGCAAAAATAGTCCTTGTAAATTACTTAATTTTTGGAATAATGTTTAAGTTTGCTAACAATTATTTTTCCTATTAGCAGAAATAGACCTTGTAAATTATTTAATTTTTGGAACAATGTTTATGTTTGCTAACAACCATTTTTCTTAGAAGCAGAAATTTCGTTAATTATTTTATTTTTGGTATAATTTTTAAGTTTGCTAACAATTATTTTTCATAGTAGCAAAAATAGTCCTTGTAAATTACTTAATTTTTGGAATAATGTTTAAGTTTGCTAACAATTATTTTTTCTATTAGCAGAAATAGACCTCGTAAATTATTTAATTTTTGGAATAATGTTTAAATTTGCTAACAACCATTTTTCGTATATATATAAATAAATAGTTAATTAAATTATTATATATAATTGAGCAGCCCTATATAGCCGTTCACAACCCTGCAGGTGGAAATCTTGGAATTCAATATCGTTTAGTGCAAGATTTCACCCACAGATGTCATTATTAGTTCACTTAAAACGCGTTCTTATTTTTTGCTTTGTATTATTTAAATTATATAAAGTTTTTATATCGCTTTTCTCAAGAGGATTCGTAGACCAGTGTGTAAGCCGTCCGAACGACGCGCATGAAAATTGGGGCATGGTATCGAATCCCACAGCTGGAGAGAATATTTTTTGAAAATTAATTGTTTTTACACATAATAAAATAAAAATGTCATGATTTCAAAAATTCACTCATGACGTCAGAGAAAAATGAAGAAATGAATTAATGACGACAGCGGGGCAGGATGGGGGGGAGGGGGACCGTCTTTCTTGACGTCATCGAATAGGCGAAATCGCGACCATAATATACAAACGAAAAAAGTATCTCTTTAGGTGGGGCGGAGGAGGGGAAGGGGAAATCGGGGACAATTTACAGACAGACGGACAGACAGACGGACGGACGGACGGACGGACATTAACGACTATTAATATATAGATTGACAATTGCTTTCTTTTAAACTAGTAATAATAAAAATATACAAAGAAATGCTTTTTTTAGAAAACTGGAATAGTAAATGCATTAACTGAGTTGATATGAGACAACTCATTTTTGTCCGTTTTGTTACTTACCAACTTTTCCAAGAAAGGTGACGATATGCTCCAGATTGGGGGCAAAATGGCTTAAAAATGATTTATGTATAATTTATTCAATATCAATAAAAAAATATATAATTTTTCAAGTTTATATTTTAATCTAATGCATACATAAATAATGAATAGTTCTGATTATTTCATTGAGGGTGTCAATATACACATCTATTATATCAACACTTTTGAAAAATATTACAAGTTGTGTTAATTTCAAAGTAATATTTAATATACGTAAGAAATTTTGATACGGAAAATTGATACATCAAGAATATAATGTAGATTTTCCGATACAAAAAATACGGGCTTTGGAAGTCTTATGAAAAGCGGTGTGTTGTAACACGGAACATTGTAATATTCACATAACAGCACAAACAGAAAAGTATCATAAAGCGATTCACTGTTTTTGTTGGCACGGAACTGATAACACCTCCCACGTGATAAAATCTCACTCTGCCATCGATTTTATGAACTTGATACACTCGTTTTGGTAGAGATATGGATCATATTATCAGAGACGATCATATATTACTGCTGATATCTGTCAGCTTTGGAGCGATACGAAATTATAATAGGGTCGATATAACAGAATTTCATAATGAAAGTTGAATCATTTCCACATTTTAATCTACTGAAAGCTGTTTACACCTGTACTTATGAGTGATTGAACATGTCTCTTTAAAGTTGAAAATACTCACGCAAATATTGCCATCACAATTATATTAGACTAGTCGTACCTACACAAGCTCAGGGCTTCTACATCATTATTATAATAATTGAATAATCCCGGTATGGATCTAGGCTACCTCAAAATTGACGGTTTTATTTGAAAACACGGCTCGTTCCAAAATAGTTAAAAAATGATACTTGAATTTAGTTTTATAAAACAATATATATTTTGAAAGTATTTTTAGTTTTACATTTACAGAACGAGCCGGGTTTGCCAATAATAGCTTCAATTGTACCTTACAGTGACATTTGAAATAAAGACAATCTTGTTCAGAAATTACATTTAGGTTGATAGTGATGACATATATACGGTAGTGATTAAGCTACCGATACTTAGATACCATTAGTGTTGCCCAAAACAAAAGATGCTTTTTCGAACATTTAGTATTTTTTGTAAAATTTTACGTAAACAAATGAATATTTTGAATTCATTTGTATTTTTATGTACTAAAATTTATGTTACACCACTATATTCTCTATATTATGTACAGTATGTTGTATATAAACGAATATCTATAAATATACTTCGGTCCACACAATATAGCAAAAACCATCATACAGCCTAGACGAAAAATAGGTTGAGTATCAATGGATTAAATGAATTAATGAATTGAATTGGCATTTAATTGGTCGTTCTTCATTTTTACAGGTAAAAAATATCACAGAATTTAGTTGTACATTATTTAAAAATCAGTTTATAGCTATTTCGGTTAATACCATCGACAAAACTATAGTTCTATTATTTCTGACGATGACATAAGCCGAAATAAATATAAACTGGTTTAATTTTTTTTAGAACTAAATACTTTTACCGTTTTATAATAAATAAATGAATAAAGACTATATTTATTATTCTTTTAATATATTTTGGAATCAGAACATCGTGGTAGAAGAAGCGGACAACCTTTTTTTTCTGTTTTTTAACAGCTCCTGGTGAATTCCGCTGATGTCTTTGACCATGTGAATATGTTTTATACTCATCAACGATAAAAGGTTCTATAATATCATACAACAAATTTAAATGAGTGACTTTATTAAACTCTCGACTGTAATCCTTTTTCTATTGAATCGCTGCCTTAAAAGAAATAAAATAAAAGTATCCTTTTCCGCTAAGAAAATATTGTGTGCAACAGTCGGGCGGAGGCTGCGGCGCGCGCGGCGGTCGTTTTAAAAGCCTTCCCTGCCAAGAGAAACTTGTAACTCTGTTAGGACCGCATAAAAGCCCACTTCCCAAAGTCGCATTTATAGCCTTCTCTTTACTCTGCACACACAAGGCGCAAGCGGCTTCTAAACTTTGCATGTATAGACATTTAGTTTTATATATTGTATGTCATATAAAAAGGCGTCTTCATTAACTATGTATATACAGATGATAGTTACATAAAACAATTCATCACAGCAGTATTTAAGATTGTTGGTTAATCTATCACTACTTTTTACTTAACATATGTGTCATATCCGTTATTTAATTGAATGATTGCTAAAATTGTGGCCTGCAATATTAGTAATTTTGTATTTTATATTGAATACCGGTAAGTAGATAAAATATCAAAATCGGCACGACAAACATTAATAAGATGGCAACAAATAATACTAATTACAGTGTTACATCGGTAATTCATATTACATATATAAGTAAAGCCGATTTTTATTATAAAGCTAATTTGATTGCTTATTTGCATTCTAATATAACCGTTAAATGCTGAATTTTTGATCTGATCTTTAAACAAAAAAAAACGACATACACTATTTTCAATAATTCAGATTTTGCCATCCCTAGATAGAGATTTGAGATGAAAAAGTCTCTCAGATAACTGAGTCAAGCTGTCATTGAATGATGTAATGCATAATTTGATACTTCTTTCTGGAGTATCATATTATGAACTGTCTTTCCCTTTATTCGTGTTGATTTTAACACGCTTTGGAATGATGTTAAGACATATATTAAAATGTTCGATCCGATGCGACGGTTGTAAGAGTTTTATTATTATATTGCAAGTTAAATTAATATTTTAAAAAATCGGATAAATTGGAACTATAAATGATACTGTAGAAAATATTTAGAGTAGTAATATAAACATAGATAAATTTATAATATACATTAATATGGAAAAAAATGTAAAACACCTTTTTGTCATGGATGAGTTTCATAACGATTTTTTTTACACAACTTACTAACCGTATTTTTGTAATACAATTTTGTTTTATTTCAATTTCCATGTTTGATAATAATAAACTGAAAAATAAATCAATTGTTATAATAAATATTTCAAAAGAAACAAGTATTTTGAAAATCTCTGTACGCACGCATGTTATTTTCCTCGTAAGTCTCTAAGCGTTTGTTTTTAAATCGACCTCAAAGACGAAAGGAAAATATCGAGATGCTGTATTCTAGCGCCTGCAACAGGTAGTGACTAGGCAGTTTAATGTACTTATACTATATGCGTGTACTTACTAGATAGGCGTTTTCATCAATATAATATCGCGGTCGGTACTCTGTTCTCGCAGAAAAGTTTCGACATCAAATTTAATAAAATCAAAATTGCTTTTGTTTGTCGACTGTGTTGTGAAGTTTCGCATGATTTATTGACTATTTATTGCGCGTGTTACAAAAATCGGTATATTACGCATTCAAAATGTGGTCGATATTATAAGTATAATTTTTATAGAGTTTGAATATCATTTTAGATCACTTTTCAAGAAACGAATAAGCATATTTTCATTTTATAGTAAACGCTATTGTTGTGCTGAATTCTGTGCTGTGAAATCGGAGTCGTTATGTCGGGGTGTTTTGGAAAAAACTGAATGACTCCGACATTAAAAAGTATATTATATATTTAATAATACGTATGGTAACGTGTTTTGTGGAAAAAATGAATGTGAAAAGGATGCAAAAGTATAAATCTAAAACAGACTTTTAAAATATTTAATGTGCAAAAGCGTTATTTACTCTTTTCAATTCATCCTGCGAATTTTAATATTCATCAAAGAATTTTATATAGACCGATAACGATATCTCTGAAATATAAAACCAAGCAAACATGCATATTATATTTTGATAACGATTTTCCATTTCACGACAGATGAAAAAAATATTGAATGGGGGGTGGGAAATTACAAAAAATCTATCGTTAAATAATCGCTTTAATATTTTTTTATAAAATGTGGCAGACATTTTCATAATGAGTGGATAATTTGTAATTCATTTTTGTTTCTGTAATCCGATGGCTTTTTTGAATAATTTAATTAAACTTTATGATTTACAAAAAAAATCATTGTGTTTTTAATTTTAGATGTAAACAGATCTTTTCCGATTTAAACTGTACTCAACTAACACGTTTTCAGTATTAGTGTATTAAACTATATTTTACGCGAGATAGTGGTTGAGAAACATAGATTCGGCGGAAACTTTGTCGAAGTTCATTTTTAACATAAAATAAAATTTGATAACTTTGTTATTCCACTTGTTGTGATACAAAATTTGACAAGTGTTTCGTCTTCTTAAGAAGCATCAGACGATTCGATGATAATTCCTTACAAAGAGGCAAAATATGTGTCACATTTTGTAACGCAAAAAGTTGAATAACAAAGTTATTAAATATAAATTGAAAAGAACTTATTGAATTTCAATATAAATAAAAGGCGACGAAAAATCTTCGTTTTTATTAATTTAAAAAAAAATGCCCTTTTTGCCGAATGTTAACTACAGTTTAGACATACACGGCGTTTCCGATAAACCAATCTACCTTGTAAATCGAATGATATACGTACAATGTTTCATTGAATAAATTGTAAACAATATATGTTTCCTGAGAACAACTAATGTTTCCATTTAAACTGTCCAGTCAGTAAATTGTTTACTTACTAAGTTAGTTTGATATTGTTCATGTTAACCAAACTTAGTTTCTCACGTGAGTGCATTGGATTGCATAATATTGTATATCGGCAATATTGTAATGTTTCGTAACTAACTAAACATTTTCTAAAACTATGACATGCACTTAGAACGACTATTATTAAGATACCGTAACTTTCTAAGCATTCAATTGTTTTATGTCTACAGTCATAATTCTATGAATAATTTTATCAATTAATAAATGAGACATTTTCTTTCTATTTAAATTATCAGCAATGATTAACCTTAAAATGAAAATTTTCCTACAAGAGCAAATAACTGACGACGTCGTTAATAATAATTTGTTATTTTCGCTGTCAACAAAATATTACCGATAAATAAGTGATTGCTGATTTCCTTATATTATTAACACGTAATGATATTTTTCATTTTAATCAGTTTGAAAAAGTACATTATAATATATTTATTTGCATCTAAAAAATATTTAATTTGTATTTTAAATTATTGGCATTTAAAAAATTTAAAATACGGTTATGTTGTAAGGATAAAGAAAACATTAGTTCATTCTTGAAGATTTCTCGCAAATAATGTAAAAGTTATAATTTAAAGAAATGTTTTATTAAGTTTATTCTAATACTGCTATAATAGCTCGCCGGTGAATTTTGCTAGACGAGTTTGTCATGCACGATTATAATTTCATTGTCATTTAAAACGTAATATTTATTTTTTTATAATAAATATGTATACAAATATACAATATTTTAATATTAAAAATTCATAATAATAATATATTCTAATAATTTGTCGACTTCCTTTGATTTTATTTCCTGAAAACTTAATGGCTTTTAAGCGGGTGGGATAATGTGCAACTATGAAAAATTCCACTGACAAATTTCATCCGATAATACTTAAACATACGGTATATTATATCAGTTAAATAGCGGTTTGTCGAAGTTGACTAATTGAATAGTTTGCTATTTTGAACGAGAATCTATCAAACAATGCGCTTTCCAGGAGAACGAAAGCATGCCAAATTTAGCCACGATCACAAGCAACATGATTATGGCCAATCGTCAACAAACCAAAAGCAATTCCGTAGAGTAAATTATCTTATATTATCAACTTGTAACAAATGAAGATAGTATTTGGTTCTTATTTTTATCGATAGATATCGCATTGTTCTTTTTAATATTTCATGCGCTTGTTTTATGTGATAATTATAGCACTGTCCAGTAATCATAATCACTTTATAGCCATATAACAATAGAGTATATAATTTCATTAGCCGTAAGTATATTAGATTTACTTAATCTAAAGTGGTATATAATAATGGTGCAGTAATCGCTATAAAGCATTCGTCGGCCTATAATCAATATTTTTGGCATGTTTCCGTAAAGCTTTTAGAGGGAACTGTATAAATCTCGAAAATAATACTATTTATTGAACCTTTTTTTTACATCGATAAAATACAACACAATTTATAAGCTTATAAGTACGACTAAAAATATTTCGATATTCCCGTTTATGAAACTTTTTCGATTATATTTTCTTTTTGAAAAGGAAAGTTATTGTGTAAAGAAAACCTGACTTCGTGTGTATGAATATTTTTATTTCAAAGTAGGAAAGGGTTACCTCAAAATTACGGAAAAGTTAGAATTTTTAAACAATACAATGAAAAGAAAGTGTTATACTGTGAAAAAAATTATCGCCTGTTTGTCAAATTATTTGCATTAGAAAAGGTTATTTTTATTTAAGGCTACATTTTCTATGTTTTTGACCATTTTTTAATTGGAGCATACTCAGTGCCGGCGCTAGGTTATTTGACGCCCCAGGCAATGGTTATTGGCGCACTCCCTTTTTAAAAAATCGTCCCATTTTATTCGAAAAATTGAAAAAAAACAATTCGGGATTATTATAAATTTGTTTTTTCTATAAATCCATGTCCGCTCCCAATGTGGAGCATATAGCTTCCTTATGGAGGTATCTCAACTGAAGTTTTTCTACATGAACTGTTTGTTACTCAACCTCTCTTTTTAGAATCATATATAACACAGTACATAATTGCAACTAACATATACAAACATCAGAATAAAATATTATGTACAATTATTTATTATTATTATAGTATATAAACATAATTTTAATACTCCATTTATGCGCTCCATAATAGCTTGCGCCCTAGGCGGTTGCCTAGTTTGCCTGTATGGTGGCGCCGGCCCTGAGCATACTATGTTCAACAAGCGGTGCCTCTATAAGTCTTTGTTCCCCATCTATTTGCTTCTTCCCAAGTCTTGCAAGTTTTCCGTAGATCCACCGATTCAATCTTGTGCATAGCTATCAGCGACCTTAAAAGGCGAACAAATTATTAGGTTGAAATATGAAACATTTAGGATTTAGACTCCCCATGGGTATCCACAACATACCCTCAAGTCAGGTCAATCACAGTTTTTTTTCATTTTGATGTAATAAAGGTCTGGTTAGTCCACTCTCTTGACATGTAGTTCCTGGCAATGAAGTTGTGTTTTGCTCTTCGAAAACTAATACTTTTGGTACGGTGTTGATATTGAAATGCTCGGTTAAAAAATGTATTTTTTTTATTCAGCTTATTTGCCCCTCTTGTAATTTATACAGCGATCCAGTAGTGTAACAAACGTTAAGCATATCTATTTTTTTTCATTGGCTGGGAGTGTCTTAGGAGCAACTGCCCAAGATCTGGTGGCGTGCTCTTAAGTGTGCAGAAAATCAATCTCTCAATATCAACACCACATTTTTTCAGCTATGATCACTTCCAACAAGTATGTGCATATATGAAATCTTTATAGAGAATTTTAATAAATATTTTTTAAGAAAACTGGTTGTTATTTTGCCTTCTGCCACCTTTTTTCAAGGCATTAAAGACAGAAATACAGAATAAAAAAGAAGTGATTAACTAATCGTTCTCGTAACACACCATGTTAATGATAAAATGGGAACGATAAAATGTGAACATCACAAAAATATTTACGTTTTTGATCTATTAATCATTACAAAAAAACAATTTATGAACAACACAACCAAATAAAACAATCGCTCAAGAGCGATGATCATTCGGCACTGAACCAGCCGTATTTAAGTGTACTATTGAATCCAAAATAATGACATATTATATGTGAACGTATTGTAATACAAAAAGGGAATCCTTGGATCCAATTTCGATTCATTGACAGGCCAATTCTCCTCGCAGTATTTTTTTAGCTCCCAAGCTCCGAATCTAAGGCACTTAGACCAAAGAATAAGCGACAACCTTCATTGTGCGTTATTTAGTGCCGTCGATATCATTAGCGGTAGCTGTCGGCGCGTTTGACGAGGGTAAAACGTAGTAACATTTAATTATATATATTATTTATTTCCATAGAAAAGCTAACTGAGACAGTGCGCGCTGAAACCACATTTGTATACTGAGCTTAAATAATTTGAAAATATTTTAGTTTAAAATGTATTTTATTGAATAAACCGGTTTTCTTTAATCAGATGGTGAACATATTCAACTGAAAAACAATACAATTTTGCAAGTTATCTATGAATAAAATTCAATTCAATCTTACAAACATTTTGTATACCGTTTCATAACGAAGCAAAATTTAAGGAATCGATACATTTATTTGTTTATTCATTAATTATGCGAAGAAATCATTAAAAGTATTGTTTAAGGATTCTACAGTTACTATACGGTCAAAATATTTTATAACCATTTTGGTTATGTTGGGTTAGGTTTTTTTTAATTTCATTTAAATTATGACTATTTACACAGACCAATATATTATGGCCATTTAATATAAATTCTGACCGTAAAATTACGAGCCTTCAATATATTTAAATATAATGAAGAGATGTATAAAAAGCATTTAGTTTTACTTATGCAAAAAAAAAGAAAATAGAATAAGAAATCTAACAAAGGTATATCTTTAGAAATATACGTTTTTGTGATAAGCACGTAAGCTTTGGTTTCATTCATCTGAAATACCGAGATCGAATTGAACCAGGGGAACGATAAATAACTCTCAATTAGCGAACGTCAAAGGAGTTGATGAACTTTATATGCGACGTGGTATGAAGACGCCTTGTACGCATGTCCCATATGCACGATGAAAAAAAAACGATTTTTATAAAAAGGCACTTTACAGTAACATAAGACGGTATTTAGATTATATTTAAACACTTTTGTACTAACTTCGCTATATTAATTAAGACCGTTTTGAGTCATCGCAAGCATTATCAACTATTGAAATATACTGATGAATTCGATACAGGGATATTTGAAAAAAATAAAGAAAGACAACTGAAGAAATAACAAGGTGTGACAAACAATTGGTAAAAGAGATATGTATAAATTTATAAATAATTATACTAAATATTATATTAACGACATACACTAAATTATCTATAACTAAATGTATAAGACCTCTTAAAAACTAATATTACTATTTTGCAATTAAACAATATATTACCATATTGTAAATGAGTTAGGGAAGAAAGGTACAAATTATTACTTCAAAAGTAATTATTATCACAATAAGCAAATGGATTTTTAATAATATAATATCTACACTTTAAGGGTGTTCACTTTCAATATTTGGTGGAATGACATTATATTAATAAAAACACAATATTCCTTTGTACTTTATCCCACTTTATTTAAAAGGTTAGGACCGGTTTCGCTCGTTGCGAGCATTTTCAACCGAACAGTTTCGTTGCTTATAGGTCCGAATC